>UFQX01000211.1:389156-630626 GCA_900497675.1 Arapaima gigas | reverse complement strand
GTTTTTTTGGGGGGGGGGGGGGGGGGGGGGGGGGGGGGGGGTTGCTGAAATATGGCCAATAACAGGCCTGATTCATTTATGGATAAGTTCTCATGAAGAGCAACCACTCACCCACACTTCCCTATTTTTGGCCTCTCATCCTCCCTTCAGCACCCTCTCCAGCTTCCTCATCCAGTCCATTCCCAAAACTGAGCTCTCTCAGAGAAGTAGAAACTGAGTGACATGTCATTTGGTGTGTCGGGGTTATTAGACACCTGCCTGTCACTGTCATTGTACCAATGAGATTGTCTTGTCTCTTCTAGACAACACCCTTGTAGCTTTTCCTACAACACACATCTTGTAAGTTGCCTTGGATACAGACATCCCAAAAAGCAAAGAAGTTATCATTTCTGTTACTCCAATGAATCCTTCATGAAGCAGAGCTCATATTGTTTGTGGCAGCAAATCATACCCCCCCCCACATCAAAGCAAATATGAACATGTACAACCGCTTAAGAGGTGGTACCCAGTTGGACAAGCAAGGCCCTGGTTTTGTATGAAAGGCAACAACACAGCACAACAGCAAACAGGCTGCGCTCTACGGTCAAGTCAGATGGAAGTATTATTTCATGAAGAGAGCAAAAGGGGAACACGTGTGACACTTTATTAGGTACACCAGCCTGGTGCAGCTAGAGTAATGGTGTGGGGAATATTTTCTTTACAAATATGGGTTTTTAAGCACCAACTCAGCATTATTTGAATGCCACAAAGAACCAAAACACTGTTGTTGACCAGGTGGATCCTTTCATGTCCAGCCTGGTCTCTGTCCTATTGACAGCCAAAGCACACATCATCTGAGGATGGTCCCACACGCACAATAGAGTGCCTTTACTTTGCTCCACTGGCCTGCATAGTGTCCACCTCTCAAGCCAATAGAGCATCTTTGGGATGAGATGGAATGGGTGTTTGCAGAATGAATGTGCTGCTGAAAAACCTACAGAAAACTACTAAGCTGTCTAGCCAGCGTGGACCAAAAACCCTGTGGTATGTGTCTTGCATCTTGTTGAATTCATGCTGTTCTGGAGGCAAAAGAAACCCCAATCAGTACTCATTACATGTTCCTAATAAAAAGGCCAGTAAGCGTATTGCCAAAATGCAGTTTAAAACTAACATGAAGTCACTAATAGAGGTAGTGGGAACTGTGAGACAGTCACCAACATGTTTCTATTTAATCCAATTGGGTAAAAAGTTGAAGTACACAGCATCTTTGCTTCTGTAAAGTCAGTTTACTGCAAATTACTGCTGATGCCCAGTTCTGTTTGTTCAACATTAAACATTCATCACAAAGTTTTACAGCTTCAACATCTCATTAATTACTAAAACAAGATATGGTTAAATATTTCATTTCCTCTAATTAAAACCTGATTACTTAATTGTATTTTTAAGCAAGGGAAACTCAAGGTCCAAGAGAACCTTTGAGGCAAACATTCATCTTTCATCTTCAATATGCTACATGGATAATATGCCTGCATGCAGTCGTTCTATTTCAGGAACAGATTTAAGAATCTAAAAATAATACAGAAGATCCCAAAAATGATTTTTTTGCTCAGCTAAATGGGTGGAAGCATGAACTTGAAAGAATTCTGATACTGGTTTTAAACAATAAAAACTTTCTAGAATACTAGTCATAACATTTTTCACCCGGAGAACTAACCATAATTTATCTTTAAGGTTTAAGAGTTTTTATCAGACATGATAAAAATTAACCTCCAAAATTAAAAAGGAACAGCAAACGCAAATAGTATGAAACAACTAATAATGTAACCATTTAAATACAGAATAAATTTTTTAACATCACATTTAGACAATACTTTCATTTGCTGTTCATTAGTCAATACGCCTGAATTTTGAAAATGTAGCCAACGGCAAATAGTTTTAAAGTAATATGAATTATGTTGCCTAAATTACTATTTAAGGGCAATTATTTCTTTATTAAAGTATTTAACTTGAATACAGAAAGTTTTTTAATTTACAGTTCCACTTTTGTGCACTGTATCATTTATAATTATCATTCTTAATTACTTTCTAATTTGCACTTTTTTATGTGTAAAATAACCAGTCACGTGCAATTAAACTGTCCACTATTGTATTTATTTCATTTTTGCATTTTAATGTGGAACTTAAATGGACAGAAAACTGGCGGAAATACATGGTTGTTAAAGGAGTGTCAGTGCCCTGTAGTTAATATGAATTGTATGACGTTTGTTTTATTGTTGAATTTGTGATGTTTATTTGGAATTTGGGTCTTCTTCCTAATAATATTATTATTATAACATATGGGATTCAAAACAGATTGCAACATTTTTACCCAAGATCAAACCAAATACTATGGAGATGGTACAGCCATCTATTGCTCCCTCCCACAGTCCAACAGCATGTGTTTTAGGTGAATTGGTCACTCTAAAACAGCCTTTGTGTATGCACATTGCATTATGCTCTATGCTTTCAGGTTTGGCTCTGATGCCACCACAACCCTATAAAGGACCATTGGTTAAGACAGTGAATGAAGGGATGAAGCCAGTGATATTAATATTTCCTGGTTTAACAGAATAACTAAAAGCAGCACCATCAAAATAATACAACCCCTCATTTGATATAAATTATTTTATAATATCACATTTACTACAGATAAAAATTTACAGCTAAATTTTTTTTTTTAAATTTAATGTAGAAATGTGAACAAAGGACCATTCGAGGGTACAGTATGACAGAGCAATGGATTCTATGTTTATGTTTTATGTCCATGTCATGACTAAGACCTTTCTTGCCACTCCTAGCAATGCAAGAAAAAAAATATTAGATAAGGACCACACACTGTCCAAATGAGCACAAAAGAGCAGGCATGAATTCCTCAGTGCTGTGAAATATAATGATAAAACCAGGGAGTGTGGGATCGCAAGAGTCGTGTCTCACAACAACCTGGTGAAGTTCACACTATAACAAAAACAGAAAACCTGAAGTGTGTTATATATGTGAGAGAACAAAGGTAACACCCCAACACCAACTGGGCAGTAGAAGGAGAAAATGTGAGCAATGACTGTTTTGTTGGAACGCAGCAATAAATCACACCAGTACTGTAGATTCAACAGCACGCCTTGACATGGGGTGATGCAAACATACAAGGATGAATATGGAGCTCTGGATATTTGGAAAAAAAACCTCTTTCATAAATCTATAAACTATGCACAGGGCAACAGAAAACCTCCATTGTTGGAAACATGGATTAAACATCTTTAATTGGCACAGTGATGGGAGTAAAATTGTTGAAATCGAAGTGAATTGAGTTTATATATGGACATTAAAAAGGAAGAAAGAATCAAAAATCACTGTTGTGATAGAATGGCAAAGAGAAAGCAATAGTCTTTCACTGCAAAGCACTACAGCTTTCCCTTCAAGACGCTATATCACTGAGTCACCTATGAGATCCTTTTAAGTGCAATTGTGACTGGCAGTTTGCAAGTCCTCCACATGCTCAATATGGCAATACATCTGCAAAATGCAAGTTTCGTGTCATTACTAAGAACAAACTATTGCCCAATATCATTTTAATCCCAGCTGAACGTTCAGGGCTTGGCACAGAAAATTCAAGTAATGAGTGGTGGAGCTGAGGGAGGTAGTTTGACGTTTACATGAGAAATCAGAAGAGCCTCGGCATTGCTCGTGACTTAATCGGGGACTGCCATGTGATTGACGGACCGCATTGCAGTCGCACCCACATGGCACCCTTTCCCAATGTGCAGCCTTCAATTTAGCCGGTCAGGTCCTCCCTCAGAGTGATAAGCCATTATCGTGAATCGAGGTCTGTCAGAGCCACGCCGGGCCAGTGAGAATAAACGGAAAAACACACCTGGAATAGATTCGATAAGACGGCAATCTCCGCCAGCGCAAGCTATGTGTCGCAATAATTACGGTGGCCTCCTCAGGTCATAGACAGGCCTCCAGGGCCCGACTAGCACCTTTCAGTGCCATAATTCTTCCAACCGCCTGTCTTGTTTATCTCGATATGTGCAGGTAACTTTCTGACTTAGCAACCTGTCTATTTCTTGGTAAGCAGTCATGCCTTACCGGTCATCTGCCAGGCTTTTTTCTATGACAGGAGTCACTTTCACCCAGGTTGCGCATGGATTTTTTAAAGCCCACCTGTGTTTCCCCCAAATTCAGACCCAGTGGACTTCATATGCACCATTTTTAAGGGTTGCAAATATGAATCCTGGACAAGACATCAGTCAACAAAGCCCAAGTACAACACTTAAACATGAATATTGATTACATAAAAGTGTGCAGAGATATTCATATATACAAACAGCTGAAAATGAAATGCAGTGGGGTTTACCGCAAATGAAAAAAATACTGCAGGCACAGGGTTCATTCAGCACACACTTTTCCCCACTCGCTGTGTGGTGTGGGTGTCCCCTATCACACCTGTCATGGCACCTGGGCTCTGACGTGCAACTTGTGACTGGAGGTGAAATAGTACTTTCCAGTGCTTTGTCTGTGCTGAATGTTTCCTAGGCCCCAAAACCCTTATTGCAGGTCAATATTGTAGGTCCCTAAAGGTACACAGCTGATTAATCATGTTTTTGCAGTAAGTGTTTTGTTAAAATTTGTTTTATCAGCCCAGTAATCTTACTATTATGTGTTCTTTGACAAACATTTAAAATTTAACACTGTTTTCTGGGGCAGGTTTTTAACCTATTACCCAAGTCCTCAACTTTTTTCCATAGCTCACAATATTAAATATGCATAGAAAAGGCACTGTGCTTTATTGTCCAGATGTACTTTTGAGCAATTCACATTTCCTAGATTGTCTATTGATAAAGATACATTTGGTCCTGAACAAGGATAGAAAATACAGTCAATACATAAACACAGTTTCCAATTAACTATATAGAATTGATTTCAGTAACAGTTTGTTTATTCTCAGATTAGTTCACTAAGAACATTATTGATCCTTCCAAGGCTGGTGCTAAACTGTCTGGGAAACCTCTAGTTAATTTGTCCATAGATTTTCCCAAACAGAAGCATATTGGGAGTACACACTGCAGTGAATCTGACTGATAGATTTGCCCATATTTGCCCATATGTCGATCCCCTGATCCCCATGGGGTACAGTGACAAAACCAGCATCACGAGTTCTAGTTGAGGACTCATTTTCTCTTTGTAGCACAAATATCCATGACACTGTCCTTGCAGAGGTTTCCTGCAAAGGTTCAACACTGAGAATTACAGCACACAAGCTTTTGTCTGTTACTTCTAATGCTAGGGCACATCAGGAGCCCCAAGGCTGTCGTCTCCTTTTCATCTGGACTCATCCTTGTGCCACTTCATCATATCCATCATACTTCCTACACTGGGTCTGTTCTCCCTTCAATCACTGCTTTAGCTGTCCAAGGAGACGGGCACATGTTCCTGTGATCAGGAAAACTTCAGTGCCCACTGTGTCTTGTGGCTCTTAAAAGCAGTCTTCACCTGCTTTGCCAAAAGCCATAAAGCACTCTTGACACATGGCCATTGATATGCTGTTTTAATACTCGCAGCTATGCTATCAGAACACAGCTGTATGTCATCTGTTAGCTTCTAAAACAGAGTTACAGCAGCTCATGGTTTACCTTACATTTCACAGGCTGCCATGAATTTCTATATTCAGTACCAAGCTTTACGCCTCAGGTAAGCATCTTTGCATTTGTTTATATATTTACTGAATGACGGGCTTATGGACAATAATGTAAGAAAATGTATATAAATAGCACTATTATATATGGTAACTAACTGTTTTAAGAGGAAATATTTACAGAGCCAGTGGGACCACTAGCCTACAAGGGGTTACTGCATACATGTGGGATGCAGAAATGGGCAGTCAGCCCTGCTAACTCCATCATCTGTCCTCCCGTTCTGCCAGCCCCTGGTGCTGTGAAATCACATTTGAACTGCTATTCCAGCCTAGCACTGGCTGTCTAGTGGCCCTACTGGATCCTAAGAGGTCCACAATGCTTCTTGCAAGGAGGCACAAGCAAATTTTAGTCTGCCAACTGGGTGGGTGCTCTTCTCCAGGAGGTGCTGAGAAAACCAGAAGGAACAAAGAAGCCCCCCACCCTTACCTTCGAGGTGCCTTGGCTTCCTTCTGTTACCTCCACACCAACACTTGGAACAATGAGATAAAGTAGAGACAGTCTTAATATCTCAGAACTGAGGAAAACCCTTGTTCACCTGACCACCCCTGTCAAAGCATCAATATGAATATGTGTGGACAGTCTGTCGAGAATGCATACAGGGCTGCTCTTCAGCCCATCTACAGCCTTGAGGTTGCACAGTTTCGGCCCGTGTGTCTCACTTTACAGGTCGTTTTCAGCATTGACCCATGTCACAAAAAAACAGCAAGCTGGATAGAAATCACTTTTCTTCTTTCCATCCTTTTTTTTTTTTTTTTACAACATTGAATGCGGACACTTAACTAATCCCACGGGTGTATACTCTAACAAAACCTTTCCGCCTGCAAGGTTTCAGACAGTCAAAACGACCTTTTGGTAGGTTGTTTAGAATATGGCCCTGCGAGGGAGGATGTGAAATGTCTGCTGATGTTTCACACCATGAAATAAGATCATTGTACCCGCACAGGCTGTGAGCACCAATGGGTTGGTGCTTAGAAAGGTAATCGATGAGAAATAACTCCGGCAGTATAAGTCCTGTGAGGCTGGACCATTGACTTGATGGAACAGATCACAATCAAAGCAGAAGACTGACTTTGATTAAGTTTTTGTGACAGAAGCAGATACGTTGAAGGGTTTGATAAAGGCCTGTCTCTTCCTTGCTGTCTAACCACACAGACTTTGTAATCAATCCTCTGGTGGGAGCAGGAGACTGCAGGGGTGGGGATTGGTTGACCCGGGTTTTGAGCTTGGCCTGGAACACTTACAGGACACGAGCAGGCAGCAAGGCCTGGCAGACACGCCGTACTCTTGGAGATGTGTTGGAACTGGGGCCTGCTGGGCTGTCCAGCCTTTCCGTTATCAACAGGATGCAAGGTGCATCCTGGGAGACCCAAGCTGTCCTTTATCAATGCTGGGCCAGGTGCTGCCTAGGCCACCAGATGAGAGATGTCACAGGAGGAGGATTGGATTGTGAGCCCCTGGCAGTGGAGAAGCGTGCCACATCAAAGTGAGCTGTGGCCTCCACGAGCCAAGCCATGAATGCAGAGTGCTGTCAAGGCTGCAACATGAACGCCCGGATCCCAGGGCAGTGCCATCTCCTCATTACACACTGTGGAAAAACAGCATGGATTCAGCGTGTGCATACTAGAACATTGGGGGGTAGCCTGTTCCTGGTTTCAAACTGCACAAATAATGGCTTGTAAGTTCACAGTATTCACAAGTACTGGTGAACCCTGCTATGTACAATTTCACTGTAGTACAGCTAAGCTTTTAATATCAGCTCCTGGTTTGCACAGTAGATGCTCTGCTACGTTACAGAGCTGTAACACGGTGCCAGAAATTTGTCAGCAAGAAATCACAAAAAGTTAGGTGTCGCGCGAGCAGCTTGTTTCACCATGCTGCCTAGTGACGTAATATTGTGAAGTAAGGTAAGCTGTAAGATACGCTAACATCCTTACAGTTCCATCTCATGTTCACATTATTTCTATGCATTTGTGCGGCGTTTCCTTTAGAAGAAGAAAGAAGTAAGAGAAGGCTTGAAAAGGCCATATGACAGAAGTGAAGATGAAAGTGATAAACAGAATTGAAAAAGGTAAGGCACCCACCTCAACACAACTCACAGTAAACTTTTCTTCTGTTGCTATACTCAAGAGTGAAGAGGTAATTAACAGTAAATTTATTTATACATTTTATTACTGAATGAACAACTCTGGAACGTGGAGTCCCTGGTTCTTCCTCATCTCTGGCTCATATATCTGTATCTCTGGACAGGTCTTATCTCCCTCCTGTGAACAGGGGGGCTGACGCTGTGCAGGGCAATTCCCTGTTTGAATGTGTTTGTGTGCTGTATCGTGTGATGCTGTGCAGGTGTTTTAGTGATAGTTGGGGAAACTGGTGTTGTGTTTCCGGGTGGGCTAGAAATACACAGTATTTATCCCGTTTGAAATACACTCATCCCTCAGTTTATCCCCTTTCAATAGAATGCGTTGTTTTAATTTCCAATCTCCATATATGGTGTGTGTATTTGTGTGTGTGTGTGTGTGTGTGTGTGTGTGTGTATGTAATGTTTTTTTACCCTAATCATGTACAATAAGTTAAAAAATGACCACCATTTATGTTCCAAATTCTTTATACCTTTTCCACACGTTTGAACGTTTGAACTGTGTAATTTGAAACTCCTCACCAACAGCTGGAAACAGCTTGTCCCAGTCCTGTGAGCATCACCCCCTTCGCAAAATACACAAGCATGCACGCACACATATACCCCTCAATGTATAAATACAGTTTATTTCAACACCCAAGTGATAGCTGTAAAACAATCATGTTTATCATAACAAGTAAAAATTAAAAGAAAATGCAAAGACTATGATAAAATGGCATTCAGAAGGTGTCCAAACGTGCTTTCAATCGGGCTCGGGAGGGAAATGTGGGCGAGACCACGTGCGGCCCCGGCAGTGCAGAGACCTCGTGCTCGAGTTGCGTGCTTTATTTTGTGCTGCACGATGGTGGCTGGAGCAGATTCTCATTTGCTGAATATGTCACATCTCCCCTGCCCTTGTAAATGCTCTACTACTACACATATCAAGTTCTCTTCATTTGGTGAGAACAGTACACAACTTTTCAATCCAGAAAACTGCAGTTTGTTTACGTTAAATTGTCTGCTCTTTAAGGCATTTTCAGGAACATAAAACAGAGTAGATGCATAAAACAAAGTATACAGGTATTGTAGTAACTTTTCGTTTATATAGTGCTCTGATATGTTCCAAACCTCCTCGTGAATAATAATATTAATAAAAGGTGATACTCTACTTATTTCATTTCAGGTTGTTTTTTTAATAGTTTATGTACATTGTTGTTACAGCTTAATTTCTGAAATGTTGTGCCAGTATTACCCATCAGTCAAGTTCAGACTTGGTTACAAATAACCAAGCAGCAATCTATAAGCCATATGGTTTTAAAATGCATTAACACAATTATAAAGCAAGGATATAAGCTACTGCACTTTTGGGCAGACATTAGTAGAGTTGAGGTTTTCATTCCAAAGTCAAACAGTGGAATAGTGGGTAGTGCTTCTGTTTCACCACACCTTAGCTGCACTTTTGGGTACTGGGTTGTGCCCCATTCAGTCTGTGTACAGTATGCGTGTTTGTGTCGGCTTCCTCCCAGTGCTCTGGTTTCCTCCCATAGTCCAAAGACATGCAATTCAGATTGATTTCAGGCTTTAATTTGTGTGGGTCTTCATTTCATTGGTGTATACACAAAAGAACAACTGTAGGGAGTTCATTCAGACATATCTAGCATTGTAAGTCACCTTGGAAAGGAGTGTTGGCTAAATACTACAATACTGCGTAATCATTTTACGTTGCTTCAGAGAAAAGCATTGGCTAAATAATAAAAAATTCAGGGCAGGGCATTACACCAGTTGTTACACAAAATCATTGAGAAGTGTTATTTATATGAGAGCCAGGTCAGTTGTTGCACATCTATCTCTGAACTTGCAAGACAGTATATCTACATTTGAGAAACATCCCGTTAATCTTTCTAGATTCATTGTGCATTCCATTTAACTATGTTCTCAAAAGCTCTAAAATAAATTTCAGGAACTAAAAACCTCAAGAAATATTTTTGGCCAGGGACTGAGAATGTTTACTTTATAATGTTATACTGACAATAACTTGATTTCCTGAAAGGTATCTAAGCCTTTTCACCTTAATGATTGCAGCATGAACACATAAATATGACACTTTGCTACCCAGAGGTCAGATGAGAATACATTTATTCTAAATTCAGCTCACAATTTAAACTCACTCCCAGTCATCACTATGCAAAGCACACAAGATTGTCCTCAAGGCGGCCCATAAACTATGGTCCTGTGCTTCTGATGCAAGAACCTGCAGTCTTCCAGAGAAGAAAAGCAGGGGAAGGGGCTAAAGTTCAAATGAAAGGGGAGATGATAATTGGATACAATACACACTTTCCCTTCTATTCAAATCAGCTCAGTGTGGCGGCCCTTTGACAGCAGCCAATGTCTTCCATGGGAGCCGCCCCAAGCGACTAGCTCCATTTGTCTGGCTGCCTGTGTAGGCGCCAGAGGGCCACAATAATAATGTTTGAAACGCATTGTCAATTCAGGAGCCCCGAGAGTTATGCATTGGAAGACGATTAAAATGAAGCACAATGTTTAGATATCCAAACAAAAATCTCTGGAAGCATCTTTCTTTACAGATTTTTGGACTTCGCACATACAGTAATTCACTCACAAAGAATTCCTCTTCTTCCCTGGCTTTATTCTTTTTTTTTTTTACCTCTAATTAACTGCGTATTTACTGTATGTTTCTGGCCTATTAGCGAGATCAATGTGGTGAACTCTTGTTCTATAGGACAGAAAGCACATCAGCAGCATACAACTGGAGGGCAGTTTCCTGTCGTTTCTCAAACTCAGAGTGAGGAACCCAGACTTCTCTGCTCACCCTGATGCTCACAGAAGACACGGGTTCACAGATCAATCCACTGTGCAAAATGGAAAATTAAGAGTCTTACGGACACTGAAAGTAGATACAGGGTACCCAGAAAGTCCTCAGAAAGGCTCCTCTAGGAGACACAGTCTAGCTTATATTTGCCTGCTGTGCTTTTCAATCAGGTTTCACTGCAATGAACTTAGACATTTTCTAGAGTGTTCTGTAATTGTAAATTGGACAAAGAACATTTGGGTTATAAATGCAAATAAAGAAATCAAAGCATTTTTCGAAAGGAAGTTCTTCTAACCTTTTCGGAGGTTAATGGAGTGAGCTGGCAAAGTAGCATTCGAGCACAGGATCTCAGCCATTACATTTACGTAACTGTTTTGAAAGCATTCCCTAAATTGGTTCACCACCACAGACTCCAAAACAAGCCAATAGCGCAATTTTCCTGCGTTATCCAAAGGAGTCGAAGCTCCAGTTTGGCACATGTAACACATTTAACTTCATTTCGTTCAGCAGTGAAAGCTGGGAGCAAGAGGGTACAATGGCTGGCTGCACAGCAGCTCCAAATCGCTGCAGCAAAATTCCAATTTCTTTAACAGAGATGTCTCCCACAACAAATCCCCAGCAGACTTAACCAGGCACAGCTTATTTATTTATTTTACACGAGATAACAGCCTTTGATGGCTATGTTTGCCTCCTTCAGTACAGACTTCCAGAGTACAGGCATTGTGACGCATTGCCCTATGACTGATATGCCTTGCATGGTGTCAGCATCATTAGGCCCAGAGATGAGCAAAAAATACATCAGAAGTACTGTGACACAATGTGCAAAATATTCCTGAAGTAACTATGAAGACCAAGTACTGGCAACAAAAATCGGTCAAAATAAAATACAGCATTCCATGTTTCCAAGGAATCATGCATTTGCATATACACTGATCTCGCCCTAAGACAGAATAGAGCCAAACTGGCCAATGACATTACTTACTCAAAAAGTCATGTAGTGCATTAAAACAGAATGAACAGCAATTAACAAAAATGTTATATATAAAAATGAAACAGATTCTTTGATTTGCACACATTTGAATTAATTTTCACTTTTCATAAAACACATTGGATTTGTGCCTTTAAATCTAGTTTAAAATGGATATTTTCACAGATGCTAACATTTCAGTTTGCATATGAGCCAAATTTAAGCAACTATTTTCCATTTACTATCCCATTTGGAATAGGCACCAAGCAGACCAATGTTTATATCTCTCTGGTACCAAGAGTTGTTGGAACGAACACCATATTAGATTATTCCTTCCCACAAGGTGGTTACTTGTACTCTATCATTATTTCTACTTAGGTATCCACAGTACCCATCAGTCCTGAGGATAATACGTGATGCAAGAGTCATGACTGAACACGTATAGAAACTATGAAAAGAACACAACAAAAAAATTGAGAACAGCTGGAATAAGCATTTAAATACCTCTGTGTCATTCTTAATGATTCAGATCTTAAGTCGCAGAAATACTATTCATTGCTGATTAACCGTTTTTTTTTTTTTTTTTTTGAGAGTGCAAAAATTCAGTCTGGAGGCCTGTAAGAACAGAATGGTAGGCAAAAAATCTTGAGGGGATTCTTTCAACCCGATGCTCCCCAAGTTGCTTCCGTCTTGGAAAATGCGTGCAATATGTGAACACCGCCATACGTAAAAATCTAAGTGGGGCTGCGCACAGCATGCCTTCAAGACAGACGCAGTTCATTAGCTTCTCTGGACTGGAGACTCTGCTGACCACTGTGTACTCAGAAGGCTTGTCAGCCCACAGGCCGGCTCGCTGTTAATTAGACGCCGTGGTGTTGGAACGCCCTTGTGTGATGCAGCAGTAGACGGAGGTGGGCGCTCTGTCAGCAGACAACTCACACGCAGTAGAGCAAAGGGGACTCCCAACTCTGACCTACTGTGAGAGTCCTCAGCAAACTGGCTAAGCGTTCCATTAGAGGACCTCACAGCCAATTAGCAAGAAGCAAAGGTGAACTGAAACATAAGAGCTTCCCCAAGAGACACCGATTCGACTCGCAAGAAAAACCTCAAACACCGAGAAGGTACGTTTATGCAAAACCAAATATTCCAAAATGGTGTAAGCAAAGATACTGCATAGTCTGTAGATTCAGAAAACGAAAGCCAGTATGACAAGTGGTTAGAGCACGAGCACCTTTGATGTACAACTCGGACTGCGCATTTAATTAAGCCAGCTCCCTCCGATTTTCTGCAACTATGCATAATGACTCTATAGTGCGTAATATCATCTGCTTAATGCATTATTTTACCATACAGTTAAACCTTGGCTATAAATCTCTGCGAGATTTCCTGTAATAGATGCAGGCTGAATAATGTGCACATTAGATTAGCAGCAGAAGCAGGAGAAAATACTCTGTACATTTATCTCACCGCGGATTCCCGGCGGAGTGCATGTTTTGGCCTCGGCCATGTTCACCTGTACTTTTTGCTGTTGTTTCGCTTTCTGATAATTTCCCTTGATTTTCCACCACTATTCGCCGCTTGTCCCACTACGTACTTGTCATAAATCTGCAACCCAGTGGTCTATAACCTGACCAGAAATATGGTGTGATTGTCAGAAAAGAAGGTTGTACAATGTAAATGTTCTTCCTTTTACTGTGACAGCTGTAGTCAAAAGGCTGCATTTTGTAGGCTAATGTACTGCAATGAACTGGCATCCCAGCAGGGGTCTACCCTCCCTTGTCTTGCACGTCTTGCTTCCAGGACTGGCTCTGCACCTCCAAGACCCTGACTTGGACAAGCAGTTAGGGATAGTGAGTGCATGACAGTGTGTGAACAAATAAATCAGTTTCCTTTATGTTAGACAAAGTTAACAATAAACACCATAGTTATTATAGATAACAAATCTGGTCTTTGTCACATTGTGTATATACCTCTAAGTGGTTCCCAATAAATCAGCTTTGCTTATGTGAAAACTACGATCCATTAAAGCAGTACTCAGAAGTTGCATTAATCCTGCAAACCCATACAGAAGGAACAAACGGCATTCCCGTTAGAGCACTATAATTAATATTTCACCTCCTGAGTTAGCCTTCTTATAAGTCACACTGTGCCATCACTGCTACAATGAAGAGCTTTCATTGCCCTTGCGAGGGGAAAAAGACAGTCACTTACAAGTTGCCAACATAGCATTCCCAAAGCCATTTTTCACATGCAGAAATGTAGCAGCTAGATTTACGCAGCTTTTTTTCAATAAATATTTTGGGAGCTTGCTTCCTGTTGCGTCTGTCCGAGGGACCTCTGCAAGGTTACTCCCGTCTCTGGCTGCAAGTGTAGGCCGACTCAGCACGTGTGATAAAACACTAACCATTTCATCTTTCCAGGCCTTGCTTACAAGGCAGCCTTATCTACACCCACCACACAAGAATTCCATCCTCTGAGGGCAGAACATGGTTGGGCTTTGGTGGGTAAGAGGTGGTCCAAGCCATACACACAAAGGAAACTGGGCTGTAGACAAGGTTCTCAATGTGTGGGAATCCATAAAGCAATGGCCCACAGAATGACATGGATGCAAAACAGGGGGTCAGGAGCACAAGAGGCACAGGTAGGTAAGGAGAGCTGACCTAAATTCATCACTGTTAGACCCTTGTGACACCACACTGAGTCTTCATGCAGCTGACACTATTACCATATGGATGTGTCCTCCAGCATGGAGGGTGATAAACTTTTTAGGTGCGGCAGGCACAAAGCCGTAGTTCCTCTCTACTCTGACATAAATCTAGAGTCTAAAGGAACAACTGAACCTTCAGCGATCTAGTCTGACACTGCCTTGAGATAAAATTGTTGGTAATAGGGCACATTGTCTAAACACATATGGAGCATTAGTAAAAACCTCAGAAAAAAGATACCCCATTTTTTCTGCACATAAACATAAGCAATATTCTAATGGTTGGTATTTTTTGTTGAGAGTAAGTATCTTATGATCTAATTAGAATGTATGTTTAGTTAGAATTTCAGCCTCTGTAGCTCACAGCAACATTAAAACCTCTTCGAAGGAAATCACACTTTCATCTGCTACGTTGAAAAGTAATGCTTACAAGTGCACATATGCTTTTCTACACTTGGATGCTGGGAAGAAAAAATCATTACGATGTTCTGTACATAGGCTCCATTTTAACACAGTATGGACTGTAAACAGAGACTTGAGATTTTGTTAAGCAGAACTCATCTTCAGTGAGATTTGTTCTTGTACATAAATGTAAAAGAAAATTATACAAGTTTCATTTCAAGCAAACAAACTGGCTTGTCTTTGTCTTGACAGCACTAATGCAAAGAATGAGAAAGAGGACACATAGCTCTCAGAAGCTACAGAGTGCTACCTTAGTGCTCCCAACGTAAGGAAAGGTTAGAGCGTAGGGAACGCGCATATGGAGTGCTGCTCACTCATCCTAAATCAAAAAGCCGAATAAGTACAGCAAGGCACACGATGGGGCCCACTTGTAAATGCCTCCATTTTCAAGCTGAATGCCAGCTGCTTGTCAGCTGTACTTATCACACTTTATTAGGCTGTTTGTGTTTTCCATCAGACACAGGCCTGGCAAGACTTAGGGCATCAGACAAAAATACTGACTATGAAGAGGTCTGTAGTGCCTTCGGTAATCATACTAATAAAGCAAACACTGTCGGGGGGGGGTGGTAATGTAGTCTGTGGCAAAGAGCCTAAAGGAACACCAGAACTGCTTCCTGTTCCACAAATTTATGACTGTAGAATAGATATTAATGCAGGATGATATTTACATTTATTTTATGACAGAATAGTATATAAATTTAATTAGTCACTGCTAAATGTTTAAATAGTTGTTTAGAATTATTGGCTGAAACTGGGGAAAAGGGAAGAAGAACTCACACAACCAAAGTGAGGTCAAAGCCCAAAGCAGCTCCACTGACTTCATACCTGTCAAGTCCACCTTAAGTCATTACAACTTTGTTGCCCCTCTGAGCTTCTGGGAGCAGGAACGTCATCCCTACTTTTGAGCACCATATTTGGCTCACAGTCAACCTTGTCTAGCCTTCTACCTCCTCAGGTGGTTTCAGTGCCATCAACTACCTTCCTCCTGTAACCTCCACTAATGCTCCTCCTCCAATGGATTCAGCACCATCTCTTTTGCTGTCATTCATGAGCTATGCTTCTCTGCCTGCAACTAATTTTTCATGGCTTTTAAAACCATACATGAACCACTCTATATCAAACACGGTGGGGCATCAGTGTAATCCTGTTTTGCCTTTGCACGTCTTTGGAAGGAATCCTACATGAACACAAGAAGTACATACAAGTCCTATAAACCCCAGGCCCATAACCACAGCTCAAATACTTTGAGGCACCAGTGTTACTGACTATGCCACATCCACCTGACCTACTTGGGAATAAATAACGTTAATGTTACACGTTTTTAAGTCCTGCTGCCTTTACGCATGTTCTGAGTTGACTGATGTGAGAACGAACATACAACAGCCTCGAGTGGAGAAGGGAAATGGCTAGACTGAGGAGTTCCATGTATTTGTTTCTGCCTTATTGCCCCGTGGCCTCTTTCTTGCTCAGCTCCTCGTCTTTGTTTCTAGAATATGCTACTGCCGCGCACACAGTGCCAGCTTTGTTCTGCTCCTCCAGGAGTTCGAAGCGCCTCCACAGCATCTCTTCTGAGCAAACCTCTTACACTTAACCGGAAAAGGCCTGATGGTAATCCTTTGGCAGTGTGCTTATAGGAGGTCAGCAATGATTTCACAGCCATTCATTTATGGTTTTATTGGTTTTTTTTTTTTTTTAATATCTCCAGGAAGACTCCACAAATGTGTGTGACAAAACATTCTCAGTAGGTTCTGACAACTGTAAGTCTCGTAGCATGCATCAGTGCAAGATATTTGTGTGCATCATTATCATCTAAATTCATATTTTACATATTTTTAAAATGTATTAAGTCATAATAAAATGAATATGAATTCAACATATACAACACGAACATTTCAAGCAGCAATTAGTAATCAAATGTATGAGTGCCTGCAGAATACCGCTGATTAAATGAATATAAATGAAGAGCAGAGCTCTGTGTGTCTGGAGACCTGCAGGGCCCACCTGTGTAACAGTGTTCTGTCTCTGTGTTGGGGTTCACGCTCCCATAACCCTCGCCTTCATTCAACCGGAGACATGACAGAGCACCACTGAACACTGGCAATAAAGCTGAAGCAATCCTCACACCTCTCTCCAAGGAGCAAGGAGGCACAGCACTGAAGGGGACGATGACGCAAGATGACCATCGCCTCCTTGCCTTTTAAAGTCCTTTTAATGAACCCCTTGACGCTCTTAAAAAATGAACAAAGTACGATTCACTGCATCCCCATCAGGAGCACAGCCAGTAAAACAGCTGTTTGTGGACACACTGGCTCTTCTAACTGCTGAACACAATGGCAGGGGAGACGAGGGCATGGGGGGGGTGCGGCCAGACCTGTCTCCACCCAATTACATCCTAACGACTCGTTTCACCTTCTACCTGCTTAAAACAACATAAAAATAAAGCATGATGCCCAGTACAAAGGGATTACAAAAGTAAAACTTATGACACTGGTCATTGTGAGCTACAGCAATGTGACACTTACTTTAAGGCCAGACAGGTCTTAAAAACAAATATACATTGAGTTAAACTGTGATGGAAAATCTTTTCGTGCTTGAAAACCCTGTGCCATATCAAATAATTGCACCCATCTTAACAGGTAGACAGCAGTCTTCAGCTTATGAGTCGAAGGGGTGGGGTCACCATGATGGACAGCTCCATGTTGCCCACCCGTGCCTAGCCCTAAAGGGGCCTAATGATAACCAGGTGCAACAAATTGGATTAATAACAAACAAGATTTAAGCACCTGGTCTGAAGACTGAGGCAACTGGGGGGTTCTGGAGTGGTGTTGGTGGTTCTGCTATAGTGGTTCCAGTTTGAGGTGCAGTGTGGTAGCCTCATTTAAGTCCAATTTTTTTGGTTGGAAACTTTGGCCCCTTAACTGCCCACAATACCCTTTACCAAGGTACAACCAAATAAGAAAGCTGATTTTTTTTTTCTACACTTATCAGAAACAAGACCAGCACATGGGGGAATTTATTCATTTAACTAAGACACCCAAAATGGGTGATTGACACTTCTCTGGAATCCCTTAAAGCAATTGTTTAATGTTACATCTCTGACTTGCAAGATTTTGTCTTCCAAGCTAATCTCCAGGAACTTATTACACTCAAATAGGAGGATACCTGTATTCTGATTGGTAATGCAACAAATCTTTTCTTCAGGTTCATGAATGCCCTGTAAATGAACAATGACACAGTACAAGTTATATATAGGGGCCAAGCAAAAATTGGTGATGACATAATCAGTCTGTCACCTGACCATTTGATACCAGAACTGCTTGAATCACTCTTGCCTAGTGCCAACACTTCAGAGCTTGGGGTGAACAAACCATCAAAGGGGCTGGAAGAAAGCCAGTGCCCACCATGGAACGCTTTGTATGGATTTCACCCTGGTGCTTGTTTGATCTGAGCACATACACACCTGGATCGATGTACACAATATGGACACGGATTGAATATGGATTCAATCAAAAGATAGAGCACCCTGCCCTATGAGATTTTGACAAATGATGTCATATGGGCTGAAAATGATCTGCATTTGGTCATTCACATTCATCTTATTTTCTTTTTCTTCAGTTTTTAAATCCTGGCTTTTTTGGCCAATGTTATTTTTGCAGATCTGTTGAACACACTTCACAATACAGCCAAGATCTCCAAATGACATGTAGGATGGCAAAGGTCTTAAAGCTGTAAAAAAACAATTGACGAATGATTGCGCCCATCTTTCTAAAAGGATCATAATGAGGTTACTTCCCAAAGTTCGACAAACAAGGTATCAGCAGAGTTCCTTTGATTGCAGACTTTGGCTCCAAGTCTTATTGAGTTGAAAGGCTTTCTCCATCTGGCAATGTTAACAATGAGAAGAGCCATTCAAAGGAACCTAGACTGATTTTCAGGTGATTGCTCTACTTTGTTTGGAGCTAAAATCCAAATTAACAAAAAGTATCCTACTTGGTTTTTCCCATCAGTTTGTTTTTGCCTTGTGCTCGAATTCAAATGTTCATTTAAAAAGAGCACACAGGCCCTTGAAAACAAATCTTACCTTCCTGCACGATATATACTAAAGCGTCTGTGATACTTTGAGGGACACTGTGTGTATCTTGGTGGCTAGTGCATCTTGAAGCTAGTTAGCACATGGTAGTTTTGGATCCCATTTTCATGTAGGCAGCAGGCCAAGTTCCCCATGTTCTCTCACTGGCCCAGTAAATCAGAGGATGTTCACTCCCGCTGCTGCAAAAAATCATTAATGTCAAAATATCTGAAAATTAACATGACTGCCTAACTATGCAGAAAGCAATATTACTTTTCCAATTGGCAATTTATGTCCAAACTTTATGCATGTATCTATTTATGTATGTCCAACTTCAGAGTGTACCTAGTGTTGGTAGTGGTAAGGTATACATCAGATGAGTTTGATACTAACCAAGAGTGATTTTAGAACATCCTTTGGTCACTGTGTTCTGAATATGCAAAGTTAGCTGCAGTGGAAGAAGAAAAAAAAACTCCATGTTTGCTTTGTAAATGAGAGAATAGTTTGGTGTCTGTAATTTGTTTTGATTAAAACATATTCAAGGGACAAATTCAAAGGACAGTTACTATTAAACCTGGTTGCTCAAACATTTTATGTAAAACAATGGTGAGGTCTTTATTTTACATATTTATAATAATTACTACCTGTTATAATTCCTAATGGGTTAGGAAAAAAAAACAATCAAATATCACTGCTCTACATACTTCTTTCCTTGGAAGTTTCATGTAGTTGCAGAAATATTTGTACTAAGCTCAAGTTGAATAATTCACTCAAGCAGGTTCATGAATTATGTATTCAGCACCTTTTAAATCTTATAACGCAAGAAGTTGACACATTAATCATGGGCAGTGAGCTTATCTGTTTTGCACAGCAAATAGTCTGAACAACAAAACATCAGGTCACTATTAACAGCAATGATAATAAGAATAATAATAATAATAATAATAATAATAACAATAACAACGTGTGTGAGGATGCATCCAGAGGAGGGAGCCAGTGCACAAACAAACCTAGACAATATATCTCAAATCTTTTCTTTATTCATTAAACGTAAACAATAAGAAGCAGCCATCAGTAAATCACCCGAAAGAATGAGATCGGGTGATGTGACCTCCATCTGACACGCTTCCTAGGGATCAGATTTTAATTGGTCTGTGCTGACATCTGCGTCTCGCCTGAAAAAGCTGCTGGTTTTCTTTAGGGGAGGAAGCTGAACATGTCACACTGAGGGTTTCTGTGGGACACACCATGAGATCCTGTTACACTGTGTGCCCAATGGACATGGATAGAATATGGTGAAAGTGGGTCTTGTGTCGGAACACCTTCCACATCCACCGTTGATCAGTGCTCACCTTCATAAGATACACTGCACTCCAAGGAAAGTGGTGTGTGTACACGTGTCTGTGTGAGTGTGTTAGTTTAGACAGGCTAATGCGCTTGCATTTTGTGACAAAAGGCAACACAGAAGTTAAAAAAGCCTGTCCCATCATGCCATTTTGATAACGAGTGGCTGAAATTCAGATTAAGACAAAGAGTTTGGGGCGTAAAGTGCAGAAATAAACTTTTGGAGCTGCTCAACCTGTTTGCTGTCAAAGTATTCATTTAATCAGAAAGCAACAGGGTCCTCTGGTCACAGCACGGTCAGGCATCTCCATTACCTACCAGTGCACACTCCTGTATCCCTGCACACTAGCCAGAGCAGAGCCATCATGTCTTTCCCTTCCCTGTGAAGCACAACTGAGGATGGCCCAGACCCTGAAAATGACACCATAAAGCTTGACACGTGGTGTGCGGGCAGACAGAAAAATACTGGGAGACCTTAACCAGCTTTCCAGCTCGGCTTCAAGTGTTTCTTCAGACAGGCCCACGTAGCACAAGCCAAAGATTAACCCAAGCATCAGGCAAAGGAGAAAAGGCAGCATATTTATACACCCCAACTGCTGACCAGTTAAAGCGCAAAGAGCTTTGATCAGGCAACACACAGGAGATCCGTCATCTACAGCAGGTTGCAAAGGAGGAGCAAAAAGATTCAGCCTGGAGTAACCTCTATGATCAAATACTACAGCATCTCCACTTCAAGACAAGGAATTAAAATGCCAACTGAACATCCTGGTACACTGGACATGTAAAAAAAAAATCCTTTCTTCCCTCTTTTCACTGCATAGTGAAATTCTAATAAAGTTCTCCTTATGTTTTAAATTTTAAATAAAATATTTAAAGTTTCTTGGCACAGTGCTATGCAAGCTCAAGCAAGCAACACGTGATATCAATGTCTTACAGGGCCCTCCGCACACAAACAGTTAGCAGAGGGGTCCTCTGTGTTTCTCAGTCAGCTGGAGAAACATCTGCAGTGTGAAACATGTGTGAAGCCTCATGTACACCATCCAGCCCAGTACCAGCATGCTCACACAGAACCTCAACCTGCCCTGAGGAGCAGCAGTTGCACTCTTCACCCAAGATAGGACCACCTGCTTTGTGAGAACTCGAGCTTATGAATGGTTTCATTTAATAATCCTTTTTTGGTTAACAAGGCATTTCTTCACATTGACTCGGGCCGAACATGGATTTTGAACATCTCTTGGGTACAGCCGACTGGAGCTAGACCAGACCCAAGCATGCGATCTTCATCAGAGTTTAGTTCCTATTGTGCCAAGTTGTGAACCTCCATTACGCCTTGTTTGCTAGTTCCACCTGTAATAACCTCAATAATCATGACCCTTGTTTAGACTATCCCGACCATTTCAGCTTGTTCTGAGTGTCAGTTTATTTCTATTATTTTCACTGATTTCTTTTGTTTTTACTGTTCCATTTTTGGGTTAAATTCCCTAAGCACCATATCACCTAATAATATGTATTCCATTTTGTATACTTTATTCCATCTTGTACATTTTCCAAATTATAAATTTTCCACTTTTTGTAATTGTTTGTTTTTCACTACTTCTGCCTCAGATTGTTTTGTAGTAGATTGTAGTTAGTTGTATTATTGTTAGATTCATGAATGCAACCCATATACTGCCTTGTCTTTGATTTATAATAGATTATAAATGTTTTATATATAATACATTTAACTTCTGCTTACCATTCTGTTATTGGATTTAAATAATCACTGCATCACAACCTGTCACCATATGTGTGTGTCTCCTGACATTAGCAAGCATACACACCAATGAAGGTGACAGGCCCGGTCCCTGTACTGTGCAAATGAAATTATTTTGCAAGTTTCACATTGCAATTGTTTTTTATTCCAAAAAAGGTACTTGGAGACTTATTCACATTCAGTTATTGAATATAAATGTTCTCCACTGGAAAACAAAAGTTGTGACAGGATTTCACCAAGCCACATCTATACTTGGTGTAACACACCACTGAATATGGACATGAATAAATAACCGATGAATACTTGGGGGGGTTTGGAGGCATTGTCCGTCTAGGGTGGAAAAAGCCGTGTGTCCAGTGTGAGAAGCCAGGGACGCCGCTGCCACACACACACACACACACACACGTGTTACTGTTCTCCCTGCAGGACTAAAAGCTGCTGAGGGTCAGATGGGTAGACTACAAGGTGGCGTTTATACGTTTAAAGCCTTTATAATGCGCCAATACAATATTACCGCCAATTTGTGTTATAAATAACATTATCATCATCAAATATCGCTGCAAGTTAAATAGACATACATTTTAGAGCCCTCATGTACGTGACATTAATGAAGTACATTTCTCTTAAAACACATGTCGCACACATGATTTATGCAGTAATAACTGTACACCCTCAGTGGTAGTTAAATATGAAGTTCTGCCCTTGGCGCTGCACGCGTCGGTCACAGCGCCGGAGAGTCCGCGGCTCTTACCGCAGTAAATGACGAGTAAGGTGGTGAGCAGTACCGCAGCCCAGAAAGTTGAGGACATGTTGGGCCGGCTGCCGGGCTCCCTGCGCTGTTCCAGCCGGTGACGCGGAGCCATGGACGCTCTCAGCACGCGAGGTTATATCCCTCGGAAGGACGCGGCCAGGAGCGGCCCATCGCCGGAGAGCGCAGGCGGTCGGCGTGGCGCGACACCGCGCTGAGGTCCCGAGACGGCGAATCCTCGGCAGGGATAAGAGCCGAAATCCACCTTCCAAGCGCAACTTCTGCTTCAGCTGCTTTGCAGAGGAGGAAAAAAAAAGAAAAATTTTTTTTTTTAAAAATCCGTTTCTAAAACGCAGGTGGACGAGGAGAAGGGGCCGCGGTTCCAGTCGCCCCTTGCGCGCGCTGCGTTTCGGCAGCGCTTCGCGGGCTGGTTCGCGCTCTCACATACCTGAGCGAGCGGGCGGGAGGCGCCGGACGACACGCGTGGTTCGGACCCCACACACCCTCAGGTGCGCCGCCCCAGAGGTGATGGCGCGCGCACGATTAGCGCGAGTAGACCCGGGTTCGATAAGCTGCTCCTTCGGGGCGGCGGGCAAGAAAGAAATGCGAGAAGGAGGTGGTGTGTGGGTGCGCGCGCGAGAGCCCACAAGGATTTGTGTTTTTTTTTTTTTTTTTTTTTTTACACACTCAGCNTTACAAACCTTTTTTTTTTTTTTTTTTTTTTTTTTTTTTTTTACACACTCAGCTCTCCCCGCTATGTGATGCACCAGGTAATATCATTCCTTCTAATATGAAGGCTTTGTGTTCGAACCCCACTCCTGCTTTACTGCCCTCCAGCAACATATCGACCCTGGATTGATTCAGCAAAAATTACCCAGCTGTATAAATTGGTAAATCAGTTAAAAGTTAATTAACACAGTAAATCGAGGCGATTAAGAGACGTTAGACTTAGAAAGGGTAATAATACACCGTATAAGGCAAAACTGCAAGAGTTCACAAAATAAAAAATAATTAAATTAATGGCTCAACAAAAACTTAATAGATATTTTTGCCACAGGTGTCAGATAAATTCGGCACAGTCTTGTTAAAATTGCTGTCCTTTGCCCGTCTGAAACGTGATTTATTGATCCACTTGTTAGGTATTACAATACAGTATTGAGCCAGTGACGTTATTACCAGTATCTATATATCTATCTATCTATCTATCACTCCCTCTCTCTCTCTCTCACTCACTCACTCACACACACACACACACACACACACACACACACACTCACACACACACACACACACACACACACACACACACACACCCCTGTGTATTTAGCATGTTTTAATGAAACTGCACCTGGTCCTCTTTAGGGCTGATTTATGGTTTTATTTACAAGCCCATATTCCCACACACCTGGAGCAACAGGCAGTAAGAGCATAAATACAACAGCATAGTTGGGTATTTCCCATAATGCCCTCTGGTGGGCATGACCCCTGTTCCTGTGATATACAGACTGACTCAACACACATACAGCAACAGCCTAAATACATGCTTTATATGACAGTTTGTACAGATTATTATTAACAGTGTAATATGCAAGTACAGTCTGTGTGGGGCATTGTGATGTTCTGAAATTACAATGTCTACTTCATTATCTTCTAGGTTTAAAATGGGCAATGAAAAGTATACATATCAAGCTGAAATTTTAAGTTGTCTTTTCCAATGTTCTGATTTCATAACTGGCTGGCTGTATATTACCTTCCTAAACATGCCCTAGGGACCCATGGCACAGTGTTTTCACTAGGTTGGTTTTCAACATTTCAAAACTGCCTGCTGACCAGGTCAATCATGATCGATCGCTTTCCTGCAAGCTGACAGCCATAAGTCGCCTTCTACTCGTGTGGCTGCATGTCCAGAGTCCTCAGTCCCACAGTCTTACCTTGTTAGTGTCGCCCATTTCTGGCAGGAGGCAAGACTGGCACGCGAACAGCAGGATGCCAGTATATACAGTTACGTATACATCAAGAACATCTGTGTGCACACACTCACTGACCACTTTATTAGGCACACTTTTCCCTTTCAAGCAATTGTCTAATCAGCCAGTTGGATAGCAGCGTAGTGCATAAAAAACATGCACACACGAGTGATGATCTTCACTGAAGGCCCAAGCCAAACTTCTGAATGAGGAAAAAAAAATGATCTGAGGGAGTTTGACCATGGCATGGTTGTTGGGTGCTGGTGTGTGTCAGCATTTCACCACATATCACTCTGCTTTATTGCTAAATGCTTTTAACCCTGAGTTTCCTCAATGAAATTCAGTACTGTGCAAAAGTCTTAGGCACCTGTGGGAAAAATGCTATAAAGTGAGGATGGTTCCAAAAATAATGCCACGAATACTTATTAATCAATAAACCTTCTAAAAAGTGCAGTAGACAAAAAAACCTCAATCAAATCAATATTCCGTGTGACCACCCTTTGCCTTTAAAACAGCATCAATTCTCTTATGCAAACTTACATGCAGTTTAAGGTAGAGCCTGGTAGGTTCTTCCAAACATTTTGAGGAACTGGCCACAGTTCTTCTGCAGACTTTGACTGTCTCTGCATGTCCTCCCAGACTGACTCGATCATGTTGAGATCAGGGCTCTGTGGGGACAATACCATCTGTTGCAGGATTCCTTCTTTTTGCTGAAGATAGTTGTGTATGACTGAGACTGGGTGTTTGAGGTCATTCTCAGGCTGCAGAATGAATTTGGGACCAATCAGAAACCTCCCTTCTCAACAAACATTGACGTTGCATGCCTAAGATTTTTGCACAGTACTGTATGTCAGATTAAATTTGGCAGGTCTGTGCTTTTAATTATTTTGCAAAACAAAACAGGGGAATTAAACCCAGTTTCACAATACTCAATCCAGGCAACAGTCTGATGGAAGGAGTGAGGAGAAGTTCCAGCCGAATTCAAGCAGATTTTCGACATGGAGTATGCAGGCTTTGCCAGCCGCCACCTGTAGCCCGCATTAGACTGTGGATTCCAATGGGGCCGCACTGGGCTGTGTCGCATGCTCACTGATGGTTGGGGGTGCTGGCTTGGTAATATCATACTTTGGACAGCTTTTTGACAAGTGGTTTCTAGGTGATCCAAGAGCTCAACTGCCTTCACTGCTGATCTGTTGATCTATGTAGAAATGCTGCTTTGTTTTCACCAGTCTGTGCATTTTTCTTGAATCTTCACTTGTGGCTCCTCCAGTGATTATTTGACCTTGTGGGCCTGGTTGTGTATCTGCTATAAAAAATAAAATCAGCCATTAAAATAGTTCTCTGCATTTTTTTTAGTGTAAAAATTTCTGAACATATGCAGCAGCAGCAACAGGCCAAAGGGGGATGGAAACAGTGGCCGAGTGGAGCGCAGGCTCACTAAACACTTTCCGTTTACTGACTAGTAGCTGACATCACCTGCCATAATAGATTCATTACAGAAAATGAGCTCCATAGCATAGTATTAGTTTTAATTTTCGATAGCTGATTGTTTTCTCATAGATGGATACACTTGGAGAGAAAAAAATTACTTTAATTTTGTTTGTTACCAACTTGCACGCCTGTTGCCGACCAGTGCTTTTATTCAGACGCACATAGGAAAAATCCTGCATGCCTTATCAGAATGGCTGAAGCAGCCACCCACACGCCAAGGATGTGAATCAGGGGAATTATTTCCAGGCCCGTTCAGGTGCCATTATTGGAAAAATTTACATGAGGGCCCATTCCTGGGCCTTGGTGGGGGACTGTCACAAATGGGGGGAGCCAGGCCCTGTGCAACACTGCCGGGTGCCAGGGGTCCAGCTATGCATGGGCACACAATCGATGGGCTCACATGGCTTTTATTCCTATTGTCTGTGCTCAGATAATGGAGTCGACCTTAGCTGGAGCCCAGGGATGGCAGACAATCAAAGGCCCCGATGCGTCGACAGTCTTCACTCACAGATACATGGCACTGGGGAAGGAATTGAAGTCTCAAAGGAATACAATATGCATATGGGAAAGCTGTTGTGCCAGGGGAGGAAGCTGCAAAGATAAGACTTTCTAATGATCCAACATATTCCCCTGAAAGACTCCAGTTTTTGTCCTGGGGGAAAGACAGAATAGCTCATGGATAAGAAGGGGTTTGATGTGAAATAAACATTGCTGGAGAGTGTGGATGGCTGACTGACAAGGAAATATGACTTGGTGTCCCGACAGTACCTCTTTCATACAAGTGCCGCTGTGCACTCAGATCCCATATCGCTAAGGCATTGCTCATCCTATCTTACTTCTATAACACTCTAGGGGGGTTTCGAAGGCAAAGCCACTGAAATATATTGTTGCAGGGTTTTTTTTTTGTTCAGAAAGACATTAAAATGGCCCAAGTGGAGCAAGAATCTCAGGGCTCTTTACTGTATTATCAATGGGGACGAGGCTGTCTATACAAGTGCTGGGCAGGGACTCCTCTTTTTGTGGACACTTCATAGGCTGGTGACACTGACAATGGGACCCATCACTTGAGCAGCATTAAGGCCCAGGGCTACTGAAGCATGGCACCCGATTTCAGGAAGTTGGTGATGATCAAAAAGTGGTTTTGGTGAGGTCGTTGCTGACACGGGATGTATTTGAGATTGGTCACATTTGGTCTACTTTTTGGTAAAATAAAAGGTCAGGTGCCCTGCTGCTCAGTAATTTGTGGACTGTTTATAGCAGCAAAAAAAAACTGGCAAGAACAAAAATAGGATCTGAATTGGGGAAAAAATAAACCAGAAGGACTTTTGACTCATTGTGGAGCATTTCAGGTCAAGTACCCAGCGCAAGGGTACTACGGCATGGCCCCTGCTTACACTTGAACCGCCAACTCCTTAGTCAGCCCTGCATACCCTTCATAAATTATACTGCCACATTATTTTTACAGAAATGTTAGGTTTATCACTGAATCTAAGGCAGCAGGTGGTGTAGTGGTTAGAGCTACAGTTTTGCCCTTAGGCAGGTTTGAATCTCACCCCCTACTGTACTACCCTTATCCAAGGTACTCACTGGAATTGCTCCAGTAAAAAAAAATAAATGACCCAGCTAGGTGAATCATTGTATGTTAGTCCTGTAAGTCTCTTTGGAGGAAAGTGTCAGCTAAATGAAAAAAATGTAAATGACTATGCCAAAAGAGAAAAATTAACATGAACTGCAAACACAGGGAGACAACAAAGAAATTCACTGATGACTTCACAGAGGTAAAGCAGTGTAAAACACCTCTGGCAAAGAGTCTTGTCATTCCTAATGAGTCCACTCCCCTCTTTCAACAGTAAGCGTGTTTCCCGCAGAACTGTTTAGTTTGAGCGTGGGAGGACAGCAGAGGAACGGGAGGCAGGCTCACACACTGCGTATTGCCACCGCTACACCCCGCTCAGTCAGAAAGCTCAACGGACCCTAATCAAACAAGAAGGTCAGAAACATCCTAATAATCCTTGAGATACCATGTTTTGTACATTATCCTATTTTGCCTCAATGATGAGAGTTTCATTATCTCACCGCCAAACCCCATGGGTGTCTAGATGTGAGATATCCCCGGGACATGGTTTATATTTGGAAAACATTTCATAGAATCTGAGCTGATGCTTGTCTGGAAGAAACTCCCTTTCTTCTGAAAGCATTTAAATTAAAAAGATGCATTTTGACTTTTTTCTTCCTAAGATATAATAATAAAGCAATAGAGATGGTTGAAGGAAGCTAGCTCTACAAACATTAACATTCACTTCAGTACTGTTTATTTATTATGTTCTTGGCTTTCTGTTTAAGTCTGTAGAGGTGTACAGTACAGGAGGGCTGTTTCAGTATAGAGGGACAGTCATGACAGACAAAAACTGGCAAAGCTAGTGATAGAAGAGGCCTTATTTAAGCAACTCCCCATGTTGCTCACAGATTTATTGTTTTGTTGCTTAGATAATGTTACAAACAACAACAGAGGAGTGTTTTGGTTAAGCTGTAAGCGAAGGGGAAACTACATGTTACATTCTGTGGTGGGTTGGGGAAATCAAGGCTCTGGTATGTGCAGGTTATTATTAACTGTATGATCGTGTATTATTTTTGTAATAAGGGAAAATGCCATTATGCTTTCCCTCTTGATCACCATCTCCTGATATTCAGGCACAACTCTTTCACCTCAGTGTGGACTGAGGAATTTATATACACGAAGAATAATGTTCATCTGTTACAAAAGGTAGAAACTGGAACGTGTAACACCCAAGGTTATGTTGCAGATTCTTGCTCTGTGATCTAGGACTGCATCATATAAAGCAGGTTAGCAGTGCTTTGACAATTAGTGACCTATACAAAGTGTGTCTTCTGTGTGTGGTTCTTGGGAGTAAAGAATCAAGGCTGACATTCTGTTTGCTAGGTGAGAAACAGCCAAGTTACTTTTCATAGCGCATCATTTTGTTAGGTCTGTGTGTCGTGATGTGTTCAGTGTTATGCAAGGAAGCTGGGCATTGCTCCTTAACCTCTCCTTGCTGTTGTCGGCAGCATGTTTCCAACAAATAATTTCCTGTTAATGTTTTTTTCTTCTCCAGTGTTGCCAGTGTCCTCAGACCAAATCATGTGCTTGAGGCAAACAACTTGGATGAAAAATTTCCTTCAAGCTGGGCCAGACCCAGTGCTAACACACTATCAGTCATAAGGTTTAATTAAGGAAAGGCTATCAAGATGTTATTGAGAATGGAGAGAACTTACAGTGATGTGTGGCCTTGTGTTCTGAGATTCTAAACTTCTAGCAGCTCACTCTTCTTTGCAGGATAAGTCCTGTACTGAAGCCACCAGCATGGCAGAACTGACTGCATCCAAAAATTACATTTCTGCATATTGTCATTACATTCTCCCCATTTCAACATGGGTTCCTTCGGGATGCTCTGGGTGTCTGCAAAAATCTATGGATGAGTTTCAAGTGAGATGTAGTTTAAATTGCCCACTTTGTGTATGTGAGTGAATGAGTGTGTGTGCAGTGGGATGGCATTCCTTCCAGGCTGTACCCTGCCTCACATCCTGTGCTTCCAGCGTAGACTCTGGACCACCCTACTTTGTACTGGACAAACTCGTATTGATTTGGTTGGACATTATTTTTACAGTAAAATACGCATACCCTTTGGCTAACTCTAGACTTATGTAAACCATCAACAACAGGACAATCTGAAATGGCACAAAGATGGGCAACACTGTTTATGTTGCTTAAAACACAACTCTTCATATCAACATCAGTCATCCTAGGAAGCCTTTTTCTTGCAAAGAAAAATATCAGTTCATTGATCATCAAAGATACATTTCTGTGATAATCAGTGCCAGAAAGTGGATTGACTCTCCCGCCATGGAAAAAAGTAGGTTCATAGAATACACTTACATCTAAAGAACAGCCCTGGGCAGACATTCACCTGGTGACTTGCTTGTGATGTGCAATGAGACAGGTAGATTGAATGTTAGATGGGATTCTCACTTGAAGGCCTGTAAAAGTGGAAGAAATTACATGTACGTGACTCCAGAATTTGTACAATGATTCTGTCTAAGGAAACCAAGAACTTTTACTGTAATACTACCACACGAATCTCAAATGAGTTTGTTGAAGTATATTTAAACTATGCAGTTTAGGTTTAAAAAGCCTTTGGATTCTTTGTGTTCTACACCCAATGCCTATTAAAATATGTTTTGATGTCTACAACTTTTTATGGTAACAGTGTAAGTGAAAATTATCCACATATTCTGAAATATATACAGAAGCAAACGTGATCGATTTTATTCAGCATTAATAAGACCTTGTTAGAATGATCTAGATCTTCTTACCAAAGTTGCTTTTAATACCTTAACAATGAGTAGTGACATCTCAGTCACTATGAGCAATTTTGGATACAAGGTTTCCGTGTGTTGTTTTTGCCTGAGGGTCTTTTTTAAAAATAAGCTGTTTTGTTCCAAGTAAATGTCAGCAATGATTTTGTAATTGAAACATGGACTGTAGTGCATGACTGTATATCTTTAGTTCTGTTTTATTATGTCTGTGTGTGAATTTGTATACTAATGAACAGATTTAAAGAACAAATACAAAGCAAACATTAAGGTATCTCATCAGTATGTTTAAAGTCATCTGGCGTAAGTGCAGCGATGGTCTGCGGGAGATATGGAACAACATTGCTATTTAGACTTTATTTATAATGTGTCATTTTACCTCCTTTTTCCTTATATATTACCACTATTCCACAGTTTCAGCAGCTGTAAATGCAATCTCCACTTTTTTTTAATGAATGATGAATAGGTCTGCCTGTCTACAGGACTGAGACCATGACCAGGCAAAGTTTTCAAGATGAGAACCAAAACCGAGTGCGCAGATGAGTGGGTCTTGAGGCAGAGAACAAAGGCAGATTTAAGAAGCCCATCGCTCATATTTGCTGTCCTGGTAAACGGGTTACAAGGATGTGGTGGTTATGAAATGGATTACTCAACTGTGTTGAATTAATTAAACTGCAGATAAAGATGCAGTGGAGCCTTGGTAGCGGGTAGGGGGGGCACATCCATCTCTCTCAGGGGCGGTTGAGTGAAACCTTGGCAGCGGCCAGACCTGCTCGTGATAGATTCCTCCATTAAGGCAACTTCCCCTGCGGTAAACTGCAGCAGCGCATCTTAAGCTTGCAGTCAGCTTGGGCTGGCCATTAGTCTCCTCCATGCCAGGTCATGTTTCAGTTTGGACATGAGTGTGAAGCCAGTGGGGAGTGAGGCCGCTGTGCAGTTGGTATGGGAATGATGAGTTGGGTGTTAAACTTGCTGGAATTAGAATCTATGGTTTGAACACAGTGTTTGCTAATTGAAAGAAAAAACTGAATAATTGCTACTCCAGCAAGATGAAAAATAACCACTTATAGCATTTTGTAGTCAACTGAAGATGGGTTTTGGTTAAAAGGGAAACCAGTTAATCTGTCATCATTTGTGAAACAGAGTTTCAAAAAGCACTACTGCATTACATGTGACTGTTCCAGGGAAGTCACTGGAGGACTGAATGCAAATGTGGATCTTGCTGCTGAGAGGGAGAGATTTTCCAACTCCCTTTTCCGTTGTTAGCAGCAAAAAGCCAGCAGAGAGGCACTGAAGTGTACCCAATTCATATGGAACACAGACCCACAAGAGCAAATTTCTACTGAAGAAGGTCATAAGGTCCAGTTATGTGCCTCAGTCCACTGCGTTTGGTTCTGTTGTATTCTAACAGAATGTCAATTTTTGATCAGCGCATCTTCTGCATTAGCATAACAGAAAGATTCTGAATGAATAATGTGCTGGAAGTAAAATTAATGCATCCACTTTCCAGGCAATAATGAATGGCTTAGGCTTATTTTTTCTTGTACACAAGTAAAAAGAAACAACACATCCAAATGTAATATTCCTACTGGTCTGTGTTTAAAAGTAAGGATCAAAAGCCATGTTTTTTTTTTTTGACTGATGCTTTACTGTCTGATGTGTTACAGATGACACGGGCTGTGAGAAAGATGGGCATCGCAGTGTGCATCACGGGCGTCTGCCGCCGATTACCACTGAACCTCGATCTCCTTAGCTCCAGAGAGAGCCTCACTGCTGAGTTACACAACAACAAGGAGGGGGACGTGGGGAAAAGGCCTCTCTGAAACACCCAAAAATGTCATCTTCCTTCTCTCTGCCTATGTACTTTGCATAAACCCTCACCACATACCTGTTCACTTGTATGTCCCACTGTCTTCACTAACAGGTCATCACGGGGTTTTCAAAAGAAAACAAACCACTGAAGTTAACTGTATTTCAGACTTGTTGTAATAATATAACCTATATAGCCTGGTTTGGGGCAGAGATGGCAAAATAGGCAGGACAAAAGTGCAGGACCGCAAGTTTTCCCACAACAAAAGAAGGTTTTAAAATCCAAACCAACAAAACTGGGTAGGAGACCTTTAAGGGAAAAACCAAAAGTTGGTGACAAAAACAACAGAACAAATGGCCAGTAGTAAAAGGAAGATCTGGCATAGTCCTGAGAGGCCTCCTCCTCCCAGCCAACCCACTCACCAGAAAGACTCCTACACCTTCTGACCAGCAGCTGGTCATCATTACCTTGTTAAGGTAGATTCTGGCTGTGGGAAGCTCACATCTCCATTAGCTGCCTTTAAAGAGTAATGAAGAAACCACCTAATATCCTCTTGCAACCAAAGAGAAGCCTGAACCCAACATGGGCAAGGATGACCATGCAGAGTCAGGCATTGGCAGTTTATATTTCATCTGTGAACAGTCCCTGCACTTACTTTCTGGTCATCCTGGATATCTGTCCCAATCCTCTACTCAGCATGCGTATTGCAATCATATCTCAGGTATTTATCTTCTTGTGACCTTTACAAAGATGTAATAGAGATTTAAATTCCTTTATGCTGAGCCTGTGAGAGTCAATTGCAGGGCTGGAGTTTCTGTTTCCTGATGGTGCTGTAAAGTAGAATCAGATCCACAAGGATTTTTGGTCTTGACCCAACTGGGCTTGCTGTTGTTGAGGGGGTCTGCATGGACTGTGTATTATGATTAGGAGCTGCCTTCTCCTTCTCTTTCTCTTACCTCTCATACTTCAGTGGGTGAAGCTTCAGGTGTCTCAAATACCAGGGCAGCAGAAGGTTCACAAGGATGATGGAGATGGGACTAGGAGCCATAAGTAACTGTTCACATGGAGAATGTGAGGAGGAGGCTGCATGGAGGAGGGCATGGGGTGGAGGACATGAGGTGAACGCCTTCGCACATCCATCTGCTGTGGAGCTTGCACATATACTGGAGTTCAGTGAGGAAGCAGTGAGATGCATGTGGTTGCTGGGATGACCTGCATGGTAGCAAAGACACTGCACAATGTCAAAAATCAAAATTTATAGTCAAGCTTTGAGTGATGCAGCACATAGATTATTGTGTAGGCTTCTACGTGGACTTTTAAAACCTTCTTCTCAAAAACCTTTCTATCCTATATTTATATCTGTTACAAGTTCTTCCAGCAATCAAATATCGTGCCTCGACAGCTACATGGATTTTTCCGTTCCTGAATGCCTCTCACTTTAAACTGAAAGCTTAACAATAGAGTATAATAACTGTATAATCCATAGCCCTAATGGATCAATACAGGATATAACATCAATATTGGTCTTTATTCCAAACTTCCATGCCTGTGCGCAATTTATGGTTTATGGAACAGTGATTTTCTACTGAATGAAGCTATTGACTAAAGCCCACCTCCGACAGTTACATCCCGTGCCCCACTAGGGAAATCACAGGTTCAGATGAGCTTCCTGGAAGGCAGGACGGCTTGTCAGAGAGCATCATTCCCTTTCAGACTTTGCTCAAAAGGAATACAGGGACTTCCCAGTTCCTGCACTCTACTCTTTCTAAATTACATCCAAATTATTTACACATGACTTCTGACCTCGTGGAAACACACACAGGTCAATTTTCCAGGATACAGTGTCCATATTGGATGACTCAGGTTCTCCCCTCTGGATATCGCTCTATGTTTAATTGAATGCCTATAAAAAAATAAATAGCACAGATGTTCTTTGGCTTCACATTCATTGAGACAAGAGAAATGAGAAAAAAAATAGAGAGAAACAAGTAAAAATGCCGCCCTGGATAGTTAACCTCAAACTCCTTTACGTTATACAACATATGAAAGATCAGACTGTGTAAGTGGAGTGCTATCAATAGATAAGAAGAAAAAGGGGGGGATTCTTAACGTCCCCCCCATGTGCTCCCAAACATTTGGAAACCACAGCCCTCAGCATCTCCTCCAAAAAATTTCCCATGTTCTGTACTTTCCTTCTTTTTTAAAATAGGATCTTTTCAAAGTCCATGTGGTGTGATGCAAAAACAATTACAAGGAACTTCAGGGTGGTTCTAAGAACTGATGCAAAGGCAGGTTGGCAAGAGTCCTCTCCCTCCTGCTTGGTGAGCTGAACTAAGGGAGGAGCTAAGGCTGTTTACCCTACTTACTGGAGACAGGCAGCAGCAGAGAACCTGGGAAACAGGGAGCTGGGCGACGTGGGACTGCCTTCATGTTTTGGGGTGACGGAGCCCCAGCTGCAGCTCCTCCTTTGGCAACTGCCGCTCTATCATCTGTCACCCTGCCAATGACAGAGCATGCTTGCGATATGTTTCCTTGTGAGCACACATGAGGGCGACGACTGCGGCTCGGCTGCGGAGGCGGGAAGGGAGGGGTGGGCTAAGGAAAACATTAATCAATCGCAGCGATGTGCACCTCCTGGTGGAGTCTTTGAAGAGGATGGAACATGCGGAACGGCGAATTGATCGCTTCTCAAGGGAAGTCTGCGGTGGAGCCGTTCAAGCTGTGAACTGAATTCAGTTTGGAGCATTAAAGGCCTGCCAGCTACACCACAATGATATCTGGACATAATGTGCACAACAACATGTTAAATTTATGCAAACCAAGAACAAAGTCTGAAATTGTTACAATTTAGATGCATCCACAGATATACATCTGCAGTACTAATGGAACAAACTTTTTACTTTTAACAGAAATACACTTGTTTTTTCCTTCTCAAATGAGACATAAGAAGAGAAGCTGCAAAATAGAGGAGGGGAAAAAAAGCATTTTACACATTGAGGTCCAGTTGAAAATTATGCACACCATTTAAAGAGACCACACAGCTACTCAGCCCATTCCACGAGCCCCCTCAAAGCCGCAGAACACACTGTGCCGCTCCATCTCCATTCATTCAGTTTGTTTTAGGCATCTGTTCCACTCTAATGCTGACTTAATGGATTTAGACAATAAAACTTACAAGAGCACGTGTTTCCAGGATATTAAGACGTTGAGAGAGGATGTAATGGTTTGTGCAATTAGCACAATTTACTCAGTACATTTCTACTTACAGAAAAAATGAACAAATGTCATGGTAAACTATCCCATTTTTCTCCTTGTTTTACTTCCACCTCTACTGGCTGTTTTGCCTCTGCACTTTTAACAATCTTTTGATTTCTGGCTCACTATGTTTATGCAGTTATTCTCAATATTACACTTTTTGGCATCTTCCGGAAGGAGGCGACCATTTATATGCATCTTTGGCTCCCATCCAAATAAAGGCTGAAGAAGAAGCAAAGGCAAAGATGTGAAGGCGTGTATCAGGCGACTAAAAAATACACAACTGGACCCAGGTGTTGAGTCAAGAAAGCAAAAGCAACAGAACATCTGCATGTTTAATATGAATTTGATGGATTAATAGCAAAGAACCTGTGCAGACAAACAACAGGCTCGGTTTGGAGAAAGCTCTGCGGGTAGTAAAATGAGTCATACATTGTTATTAAGAAACGAGAAAAAAAACAAAATTATTAATTTCGGCTTTATATGTGTTGCATATATGATGTGAAAACGAAGTCATTACGGTGAATAATGAGCTGCCACAGGGACCCAAGGTAAGCTGATTACGGCGGTTTTTACTCACCTTGTGCCGGCTTCTTCCTCTCCCACCACCACGCACAGAGATCCAATTAGGACCAGAGCTGGGACACCTCGTGCCACTGGGCAGGGTGTGTGAAGGAGGGGAGATGCTCGGAGCATCAAATACCACCCTGGGGCAGAGACGAGCAGAGGGTGGCTCACAACCCCATTTGGGGCTGTGAAGATGCAGGACAAAGGCAGGAAAATGGCACCTTTATAGAGGATGAACTGTGTCACCATAGCCCATGATGCATTTTTAATCCTGTTAGGGGCTATTCTGTTTGACCTTTCTATCTCTATTTACTTGGCATCTGGGTCATTTTGTGCCTTTTTACAGCGAATGGGGCCTGTAAGTTTATAAATGGGTGGGACACGCCCTCACTGGTACACTTTTGAACTCAGGAGGTGAAAAGCCCTTTGTGCATCATTTATGCTCACCAAATATCAATAAGGATTTCCACTGCCATTTCAAAATAGTTCCACGTCCAACATCTAAATAAAGTTCTACCTGCTGGAATGCACCTCAGGCTGAGTCCACAGACTGACACCCGCAATAATGGCTGTCACAAGTAGTCACTTCTACAGGATTCCTTTCACGTCGTGAGGAGAAGCCGCAGTAATGTATGATGACACAGATTTGCAATGTTTGCCTTGTTGGGGTGCACAGAGAACAGTCTTACTGCAGCACACAGAACCTGGCCCCAGTGCCCTAGATGGGATTTCCAGGCCTGCACTGCCACCGTCCATCCCCAAGCTTAGCCCCTCTATCCTGTTTGATGAGAGCTGGCAGGACCCAGCAGGCCTTGGCTCATTCAGATGTGTTCCGTATCATCCCTTGTGCAGTAAGGACTCTCAGGAGATCTGCCTAGGTCAACAAGCTCAGTACTGAGACGATGTCCAGAGAGCTCGCCAGTGACCTACTGCTCCATGGAGCACCTATGAACAGGCAGCACAAGAGCTGTAAGCTCTGAAAGAACCTGGGCCAAAACATATAGTCTACATAGACACACAGTATACAGTACATATATAAACCCCTTCTGAATTCTTTAGTTTGTGCATGACCCTTACTCTTAGCTGTTATTATTGAGTGCCTTGGTTTTATATTAAGTGCTTGAAACAAAAGAATGCAGATATTTTGAAACTGACATGTTCCTAATTGCACAACAATGCTGAAAAGTTTCTGAATGAAAATCAGTCACATATATGACTCATTTATTAATGGAGACAATCTGCTTCAGAGCAGACAGATTTGATTTTCCTGACTATGATGCTGTCCTTTTTATGGGCACCATGGACACATTTAACATATACACTTCTGGTCAATATTATTAGCACCCTAGTAGTTTAGGTCTGTTATGTACAGAAACTTCTGAAAAGGTGGGCAGTAAAACAGCTTTGAACTATATACATTAATTTGTTTGAGACTAAGCAGCACAGGATAAAACAATAACAACTGAAAAAGGATGTGTGAAAATAGCATAAAAACTGAAAAGTTGCCATGACACAATTATCAAGCCACTTTTGAACAATTCAAATTAATTGTCTGATTAGAACTAGATTCTCACTGTAGTGAATTTAGACTCACCTGAGATAAACTGCCAGTTTCCACATGATATTAATTAACCAGGGAATAATTAATGAACGATTGCTTTATTGCTTAATAAAGGTAACTTTTATTCACTGTTCCTTTCTGACAGAGGTGAAAAGAGCTGTCTGAGACCATGACAAAAAGTATCCCCAAACATAAACATTCAAAAGAGCACAAGACCCTCTACAGAGAACCTGGCACCCCTGTTTCCACAGTTCATAATGTTTTTAAGATGTTTGCTGCTGTTTGAACTGTCTAGAGCCTCTCAAGATGTGGTGAGAAATCAAAGAAGTCTTCAAACGTTGGGGCAAACTGTTAAAAAAAACACATAACACATTCAAAGAGCTTAAGTGAGCTACGTGGGGTGATCTACAGTGATGGTTTCAACTGGTAACATGCACTGCACACCAAACCAGGAAAGGTTTTATGGGTGGAGGCAAAGAAGGACCACACTGTTAGGGGTCCTTGTAAGCATAAAAAGCCATGATTGATCTTTACCAAAACCTACTTAGAGAAACCAAAATCTGTGTGGGAAAATGTTTTGTGGACTAGTGAAACCAAAGTAGAGCTTTTTGGCAATGCAGACTAGTGATTTGTTTGCAGGCAACAAAGTGAAACTTATAAGTAAAAGAACAGCCTACGTACAGGTAAATATGGTGGCGGTTCCATAAAGTTATGCGACTGCTTTGCTGCCTCTGGTACTGGAGGGCCTGAATCAGGAAATTAGAGGATCACCAAGACATTTTAGAGCAAAATGTGCTATCCGGTATCAGAATACTAGGTATGAGTTGAAGATCATGAGTCTTCCAGCAGGACAATGACCCAAAAAAAGCACATCCAGGACCGCAAAAATGGACTGTGTTAGATTAACCAGCAATGAGATCTGATCTCAATCTGATTGAAAATTTTGAAACAGCTGGAATTTGTGGTTGGTAAAAGAGAAAAAACTAATCATATAAGTTGAACAGACAACTTTTTTCTTCTATAACTTTTGGACATCTTTTTAAAATATTCTGAATGCAATGTAATCCCTCCAAAAAACAGTAGAGATTAAGAAAAAAAAACTTGATGTCCTGCACCACACCTGTATTTCTCTCTGCAGTTCATGATTTCTTCAGTACTCCTTTGTAAGTCAGAACCTGCATTTCCCTTTAATATCGGAAAAAGACCGGTACCAAGTTGCAGCTGCAGGTCAGTAAGAGCTGTGTCTCCTCATTCCCAAACATACTGTTTAGTAGTCTGTGAGCAGCAATTGTGATAACACTGTTTATAAGGATAAGAGTCAAGTACCAGGTTAATTGTATTTTTTAGAAAATGTATATTGTGTGTATGTGTGTTTTTTTCCTCTAGGACATTTCAATCTATCAATTCAGTTCACACAGGGTCCTTTTGTGCTGATAAATACAAACATTTTCATAGCACTTACAGGCTCATCTCCACGGCAACTGCACCCCACATCGCTTACATTTCTAAACCTGGACATTTTTCCCAATTTCTCAGGAACAGGAAATGAAAATAAAGCAGATAAATTTGAAAAGGAACAGCACTGGGCGTCGGTGTGGAATGTCACCTCACTGTCATTGTCTCACGCCACCGAGTCCCAATTGAAGGTTATGTGAACAGACACTGACATCATATCTGCCCCTCCAAAGAGAGTCGGCAGAGGTTGGGGAAGCGGTGGTGCTCACAGGTCACCCCGTGGGGAAAACTAGGGTCTCTGCTTCGTCTGTATCGGGGTAATTAAAAGCCAAGAACCCATTTACTTTGAGAACCATTAACAAAGAAGCAAGCAAGATTTTCATGATGACAGCAAAGAGGACAGCAGGACAGAACCATTGTTAGAGGATAAAGGGACAGGCGATCAGCTTAAGCGGTTTTCATTGGAGGAAGGCTCCGGCCTAATTTAAATTTTTGAACACCGAAGCACTTTCTCTATTATTCTGAGGGGCCAGAGGAAATTGCCTACCTGTGTTCCCCAGCCTGATCTGACCCCCTTGTAATTGCAGCTCTCAGACAAATACTTGTTTCCCCTGACAAATGCAGTTAGGTGGGGATACAGGAATTATGTTTGGTCAAGGATAACTGGTCTCCATCACTTGCAGGACAGCGACAGTGCTGACAAGGATCAAAATTATGCACTGAGGAGTTGCAGCTGTGACAAAGGAAATCTTTTTAAAGGGACTCCACAATATGTAATATGAACTCGAGTGTTGAGCTACTGAAACACAGTGACGCAATATTTAAATATAAATACTAAATACAGAGTGTCTAAAACAATCCATGCAGTTTAATGCATAAAACATGCTCCTTAGATAGTTTATTGAATGTAATTAATTGGTGTGAAAGGAAAGGTGGGTGGAAAAGCGTTTCCAAGGTTCACCATTAATATCTAGAAACTTCCGAATCCAGTAGACAAGCAAGCGACCGACATCGGATGTGTACACATCATCTGAGACACCGTTCATATGTATCTTACAATGAAGAAAGATGGAAGGTAATAAATTAAATTAAAATGGACAATAATTTTGAGTATGTCATAATCAGAAGGTATCGAAAAAAACCTTTTTCAAAGATGTGTTTTAGACATTGTTCTGAATTTCTAAGCAGCAACAGGTGTGATCACAGCCCAGCTGTCATGGGAATCAGGTTGTTGGGTCTTGGGCCTCACAATTCAGCTTTTTCTGTCCATTCAGCCGCTCTCCCTTAACAAAGTCGACAGCGAAAGTAAACTTCTCATAACCCCGATGAGGTGCAGATACAAAGTTCGCTGAATTACTGGGACTAATTATCATTTCTTATTTGAGAAGTATGTGTGTTAATGTCTGAGCGGGACAGGAGGTGGCTACATGCTCCCCGTTCGCCATTAATTGATTTTCTGTTGATGAGAGAAGGGATTCCACAGCTTCTGATAATGAGATTTTCTGTCCCCGTGATTCCGCTGCTTAAAAAGAGACCTCACAGCAATCTGACCTCGTGAACTGCTATTGGGTGTCTGTTATGGCAGAGACCTGAGAGAGCACTGTCTCACAAGAAACTACATGAAATACAGTAACCGCTGTGTAACCAAGCAGTGTTTTAGGACTCGGTGAGCATTAAGTGGTGGACACTGCCCAGAAATGTCTCAAAAACAATAAACTGCCCTCTGGAAACCGTTTACACGCACCACCTGCTGGGCCCTGATGTATGTGTATTCCACCTGGTGCTCTTCTCCACCCACATCAACACAGCAGGACTTCTTCTCCTCAAAGCTGCTGAAAGAGCAGTAAACAGAATGAGCAGACAGCCAGTGCAGGGGCTAAGGTTCAGGACCTTGCTGTTTTCATTCACATCAGCTTGGGATCTCCAAGAGCAGAGACAACCTCAACGCAGTCCAGACCCTAAGACATGCTGTGGATACTTTGCACATTTGCTTTCAGAAATCTGGAACATGTTCTTACAGTCAATTAATATGCGGTCCTCTTAACACGATTTTTTGCCCAACATGCTTACAGTTTCTACCAACTACTCCCAGAATATCCATAAATTCAAAATGGAAGCCAGGTCTCAACAGTTTCCAAGGCCCAGGAGTGTTTGGAAGGGGAGCTGCCCTTTGAAGCTTTTGAAGTAAAAGAACTCAGATGAGTAAAATCAAAATGTTATTAATGTGTTTCTGGTTGTTTGCCTCTTAATGCGTCACAGGGCTACTTGTAAGCAGCACAATAGTGTTCCACTTGTGATTCATTCAGACGGCAATGGAGCCCCCCCCATACACACACACACACACACACACACACACACAAAACTGCATGCATAGTGTCACTTCTTTGATTCAAATACAATAGTGATTTATTTTAAATTTGCATGCCAGAATAAAAAAAAACACAGTGTATACATCTTTAAATCTGTATTTTTTTTTTGTTTGTTTTTCAAGCCACTGACTTGAAATTTGGCACAGTGGTACTTCTCACACTAAGTGAGGTTTTACTATTGTGAAGCACACACACATTAATGATGGGAGCTTCCACGCATGTTCCAGCTGGTGTGTCACACACCCGTTAGGGATTTGATAGTAGTACATTTAATGATATATGTTGTGTTTTTTTTTGTTTCCTTTCCATTTCACTAACGCTACTAACATAAATCCACTTTAATGATATTACAGTTTGATAGTATATAATATGTTATTACTTTTTGCCTTTCTACAATTTTTTGACCTGGGTAGCAATGGGTAACATGGCTGCAATATAAATGAAATACAAATAAATAATATCTATACACCAGTTTTCAAGATCCCTGTTTTCTGAATTCTTGAAATAACAAATGTTACAAATTAATTCCCAGGTCAGTGTCTGAGTCTAGCAGTCTCAGCATAACATGTGCTGTCTCATTGAGCCGAATCACATCTGCGATATTGCAAAAGGTTGCAAGTTCCAGTGAAACACTAGGTGGCAACACTGCGTCCAGAATCTTCCTTCTCAGTCTTTGCCTCCTGTGCCCTGGGTTCAAACATAGCTTGTGGTTTTGTAATTTTGTCCACTTCTGTTCAGCCAGTAAGTCCCCCAATAATAGTCCATTACAGTCAGTACATTTTATTGTGTGTTATTTTATATTGTTTTCATTATATCTTTTTTAAAAATAAATTTGACTGTTAAATGTTTGTTGCCATTACTCTTTATAATAAGGAACAAAAGGTAATGTATGATGCTAAATAAAAAAGTAACTGCATATAAACACACCGATCCATATTATTTACCTCATTGACTGTTTGGCAATTAGGTAATTGGTGTTTAAACTGTTCTTTATAAGGCTGACATCAGTATTTTAGAATGTTGTGGATATTCCGGGGAAATTAATTCAGGTTCCTCAGATGAACCTGGAACTAATGATAATTTTCCTCATAACAAGTAATGGAAATATCTTCTTCATATTTGTTAGTGGTAAGAGTGCTATTTCTAGGAACCAGTTCTGCTCAGATACTGAAGCATGGGTATGTTTTCACACCAAAAAGTCACATAATTGCAGTCCACTTCATTATATTATCACAAGAGCCGTTCATCTTTCTTTGTAATGAGCTACTTTTTTAATATAAAAGAAGGCTGAAGGTCAAAGTTGAAGTTTCACTTTATTGTCATTCTCTCCTGTACAGTTGAACAAGAGAGAACAAAATGTATAAGATATATAGTGAACAAGGGAAGAATAAAAGGTCTACACAAAACAGACTCTTGAATGTTTTATGAAGGTTTTGATAGAGATTTTTAAAGTATTTATTTATGCGGACTGTTACCTTCAGAAGATTATCCTATTTAAAGCTGGTGACTGGTTTACAGAGATCGCTGATGTCATACAAATGGAATAGCTTGCTCTACAACAGGCCCCGTAATCCAGCTGTAATTACTGTGTAAAGTACACGTGAAGCTGTGCCACTAATGAAAGTGCCACTTGGAATGCAGAGCACCTATTAATAATGAATACGATACCACCAAACCTGCAGCAATTCAGAGGCCCGTGTTACATTCTGCACTTATGTGAAAACGGCATCAAGGAACTGAAGAATTTAATTACTTAGATTAAAAAAGCGTAAAAATTATGCCACAAAATTAATAGAATTTGGTTCTTATTAATGTTGATACACTGAAAAGGGTCTATTTTGATCTGGAAGCTGTAACATATTCAACAAATTTACCCAATAAATTCATTTAAGTGCGCTGGACTGGCATTTCATCCGGAGTGTAGTTTCATAGCCCTGCACCCAGTGACTCTGTGATGGGCTCCAAACCCTCATGACCCTGACTGGGATAAAACAGTTAGCAATAATGGATGGATAGATGGATGGATGGGTGGATAGATATTAATAATATTCATATTCATATTCAATATTATCGGGGATATTTAAAATGTATGGATCTTTTTGCTTTATTTAAATACAAATTACATATCAAAAAATACTTTCTTATTTCAATTATTCTAGAAACATTAAGAAGAAATATGCAAATGCAAATACAAATTACCTACTAATTTAAATTACCTATGACCTTTTAACTATATATGTAGTGATTCTGTATTCTGCTTTGCAGGAGGTGCAAAGCCCTTGAGTTTCAAGATACTAAACTCTGTGGTTGGACACAACACTTGATTTTAGGCTCTGACCTTCACACTCACAACCTCCCTGGCAGGAGGAGGCACCACCCCTTGTGGAGAGCATCCAGGTGAAGGTGTTGCTAGTGCTCTGGCGACAGGGGGTCTTGGGCAAGTGGACAACAGAGGCTTCCCCACCACAGCCCCTGTTGTCTCCTTGGCATTGTGCCTCCATCAGGAATGAGTACAACATTGACCAGACCAGAAGCAAAGCTGCACGGTGCGTTTGTCATCTGCATACATCTTTCAACCAGCTTCTTGTCCCTGCTCATGTGAGTGAAAAAGGAACAGAGCATATGTACTTCTTCAAATTCTTAAGACCCCCTCCAACAAGGCTGTGCTTATTTCTCATACATTACTGACCATCTGAAATGGAAGGTTAAGGAAACCTTCAGGAACAAAACTTGCTGAGGGCATACAAAGCTTTTCACTGTTCTTATTACAATGCATCCATCCATCCATCCATCCATCCATCCATCCATCCATCCATCCAGCACTATGAATTAACTGAATTATTTTAACAAATACATGATAATTAAATGACTTTCCTGGAAAATTGCAACGCATTACAAGAAGAATGAAAGCAACTGCAGGCCTAAAAATGTAGGCCTCCTTTCTGAGTATGCATTAAAAAAATGCAATAAAAGGTTTAATTATGATAAGGTTTTCAAAACAACAATACCATCTTAGCAGTGAAATTACAGTCTAAGTGCACTAAATCTGCTCCATATCAGCTTTTCAATTTAGTTTCACTTCCTGTGGTAATTTAAATGTTTAATTCTGATTTGCTTTATAGTATATGAGTTGCATCTGGAAGAGTACATTTGATATATTGGTGGTGGGTACATCCTAATCAAATGTATCGTAGAACATCTGTCTATAGGCCTGTTCAGCACAGAAATAAATTGCCTGCTTTCACTGGAATAGGGAAGCAATTTCTTGAGTAAATGTTGTTCTCCTTGACAAGATCCACTCAGAAGCTGGGATCTGTAATAGTGCCACTGGAACATAAGCAGTTGTTAATTTTGCTTTTTGATTCTGCTCCAGACCTTTATAAAGAGAAAGGGATTATTGTGGCTAGAATTTACCGTCACTGTTTCCTCGACACACAGTTTCCAACAGAGAGGATTGAGAGGAGGGTGACGGAGGTGGAAAAAATCAGTGCCATCGCCACCTCTTATTGACTTATTGCCGTGCATGTTGGGCAGCAAATTGTTAAGTTTTAAATTTCGAATCTCTTCTGTGACTCAAATGTACCAGGACACATTGCTGATGTTCACAATAAATATTTCTTTAATAAAGAGAACATGTATTCAAATGAATGGAAGGAAAGTGGCATGGGCCAACTTGGGGGGGGGGAGCAGAATCGACCACCAACGTTAATTCCACATACTGCCTATTCTTAACCTTCTTTGTGGGCCAATCCTGTAACTGCAGTTCATTGCAGTTTTTCATTTAGTAAAATGTTATTGTTATTTAGAAAATTATGATGAAGTACTCAAGTCAAAGGCTTCCTAGAAATTGTCTTGCATAACAGACCACACAAAATTGCATTAAAAAATCAATGGGAAGGAAACCGGGAGATTCTGAGAGCACACAGTATTAAAAAATATCAATATCCATGCTCTTCTTATTACTGATCTTGCAAGAAATTGAATAATAACATTAACTGGAAGAGAACACACAGCAACATGTTCTGGCTATATCTATTGGCACAATGTAAGCACTGTGCCTTACAATGTAGATGTTATTGATAGTCAAGAGATGCCCTGAAAAAGACCTAGAGAAGAAAGTTGGAGAGCTGCAACACCTTGATCACATGCACTACAACCAGGCTGTCCAATGGAAATGATTAAATTTTGGTGGTCAACAGAAGACTCTCTGTTCCATGTCCTTCTGCCGGAATAAAGAGGAGGAGACTATATCTTCTCTGTGGCAAGTCAGCAAATGAAGATGCAGCATGCTGCTCAGTGTTACACTGCAACCAAGACACGTGTGTTTTCTTTGGGGAGGGTTAACCTTAAACAAGGACAGAGGACGCATGTGAAGGGTTCCCTGGATCTAATGTGACGGGAGATAACACTGATGATGTTGCTGCGTCTATTAATAACAGTGAGCTGGCTCACTCATTTCAGCTGCAAGGCTCTGATGTGGAATCCATGTGCTCAGCATTCTCAACCGCTTCCCAGACTTTAGGGGACGACCGGATGTTGCATAGACAGATTACACATATAGGACGGGACTCCCGTGCAGGTTGCTGTGTCCATCACTGGCTCTTGCCTATCTCCACCCCAGCATCCATCCTGGGGACCAGTCCTGACGGATTAGTATTGCACCTGTGTACTGTGCCCACTGTCCACTGGGCCAGGTCTGTGTCCTCAAGACCTGTCGCTTCGCATCAGTCATGCTGCCTATCAAACAAACCCCAGTGGCTCTTATGTCTCCTGATTCAGGGACACAGTCTCTCTCCATTACCCCTTATTGATTTCCATGCACAAGCCAGGATAGGATTGTCACCTAGACAGAGAAATGAGGAAATGAGCTGTTGAGAAGGACTAACACCCCATTATTCATCCGACTATCAACACTTAACCCTATCACTAAATCAGCACAAGTGACTTTGGTGCATATCAGCCAGTTCTTGTCAGGAAGAAGATGTTTTTTGAGAAGAAGAGCAGATAACTTTTCCTTGCCTTGGCGTGTCCAACGTAACCAGTGTTGACTCCTGCATGCTCGTCTTTTAGTGCAAAATTCTCTAGTTTCTTGATGCTGTGACATGCTACCCCTGTCTTGTTCTGAGTGAGTTCATCTGTACTGCAAGCATATATTGTTGTTCCCCCCCTCCACTGAGGACCTCAATGGTCATGTCGTCCAGCATATCTACACCTGATCATCAATTTATTTACATTCTGTTGTAAACAGTATTGTATACAGTAGTATAGTTTGTTCCAGCTGCCACCACTGGCAAAACGTTCATATGTAGAAGCTTGGGGGGGTCAGCTGCTGGCACTTGGACCCCCAGTGAGACCACTTGGACCCTCACCTTTTTGGTTTGGAGTTTTTGTTTTGTTTTGTTTTCCTCTCCTCAGTTGCTGGCAGCTTTACAGCGTTGCTTTTTTAGCCAGTATAATTCTTCTTGTTATTAAATGTATAGTTAATTTTTTTTTGGTATATCTGTTATAGTCATTCTGTTTTTTGTTCAGCACTCTGGGTCACTGTGTGAGAAGTGAGCAATACAAATGAACTGAATTAAATTCAACTGAATTGAATAACATTGGGCAGACATACTGTCAGTATGTAGAAATGAGTCCTTTCTGTGGGCATGTTCTAAACCAGAGCTTAGGTTAGCATCGCTTTCCAAATTATTCAAAAGTACCATTTGACAGGAGAATAAAGAAAACCCAGCTGAAGGTACTCCATCCACAAGACCCACACATCACGGTGGATTTTCCACACAACAGACAGTCACTCTGTCAGGGATGGCAGTTGTCACAGTTTTGTAACGTCATCCTTCTGTATACAATCAAAATCTATTTACTTCGAAAAATTTCCGCAGCACCAGGCCACGTGTGTCTGCTCTGATTAATACAATCTCAGGTAAAACAGGGTGAAAAATGGTTTGTTTATTTTCAGGGCAGCCATTAGCATCTGGTTGCAGATGTATGTGAATGTTGTGCCTTTCTGTGAAAGAACAACTGAAACCCTCAGGTCTGTCATTAAAAGAAAAAAAGAAAACCTAGGGGAAAAAAGCCTTTTTGAAATATGAGAAAATGTGCAGAAAATTTCCAGCAAAGAGAAAGGCCAGTGTTTTTTCCTTTCCTTTTGAATTGCAAATTACCCACGGGATGCATCTGTAGCATATCAAACAGGAACTGTACAAGTTGTGTGCGTAGCGTTTACTCACTGACCTTCATTTGGTTTTCTGTCTGCTTCAGGTCCTTATCAGCTCTGTGAATTTATTATTGATAAACATTTCATGCCAAGCTTTGTTTGCATTTCAAATATTTCTCCAGGAAACTACACTGGTCTTTTTAGAGAAGATGGGGAAAAACTAATGTAATCGTATTCAATGGCTTAAGGAACATACAGTTTTTTCTTAAAGTAATTAGTTCCTGAAAAGAGCAAATTGGAAAATAGAATTGAAATTTTGGGATAAAAATGGCAGACACTGATAGGATGCTGCAAAGGAGGAAAAATGGAAGAAAAAAATTAAAATTACTCGGTTGTCAGATGCGACTGGGCTAGCAAGATGTATGGCGTGAAGTTCAAATTAGATTAGTCTAGAAAGCTACTAGCTGTAGTGGGGCAGGTGGAGACTCAGCTTCTGCATAGGGCTGTAGTGGACAAAGCGGCTTCTGGAAGAACAGGTTTGGGGAGTGTTCCATTATGGCGATATGACAAGGCCCAGGTGATGGAGAGTTCTGAGCTGATGCCAGAGGAAGCTAGGATGGATGGAATGCAGCAGCAGGGAAAGTGAACAAGATGGGAAACTTGTGGGCAGAGTTCAGAGACCAGAGGTCCACTGTATTAATGCTTTAATCTAGGCAGTTTACAATGTGCTGCCTATTACATTCAACATGCAGCCTACAGCTTTGGGAAATTTGATTCTGTATCATTTCCATGATGTTTTGAGAGAGCATTGGTGGAGCATGTCCTCAGTGGTCGCTGAAGAGCGCTAAGTGAGGGCTACTGTCGTTCACACCACAGCCAGGCACTCAAAGGTGTCTCAATCTCTCATTGTAAGAATAACGCACAGCATGACCTGGCAACCAGCAGAATCACAGTGACATATTTTACACCCAACGTCATGTTACTGCTAGAATCCTCTAAGAAAGTCATCTTGTTGGAGCTTACAGTGCTTTGGGAAGAGAAGATGGGAGAACCTTATGAAAGGAAGATGCTGAGGTATGAGGAGTTGGAGGAGCAGGGCTGCTCAAAAGCCTTGAGGACAAGGTTTGTGCCCACTGAAGTGGCTGGAGGGGCTTTGAAGGGAAGTCCTTGCACAGAACTTACAGCACGTAATGCATCACCAGCAGTCAGAGGAATGCTAAGGAGGTTGTTAGAGAGGCTAAAGACAGCTGTAGCTATAGTCAGCTGTGGATCAGGAGAGGTGAGCCGAGGGTTCAAGTTAATGCTGCCTGGATGCAGGATCAACCCTGACCAACCCTGGTTGGGTCGTCTGGGTGAGGGTGATGTCAAAATGCCCAAACCGCCCAAACCACCCAAAGGGTGGACCTCAGGCTACATCACTGATGATGTGTCCAGGTGCTTTGCGAGATGTATGACATGAATAAACAAACCCTGCTGCAATATTCAATCTTTTTTAGGAGGAAATGGAATGTATTCTTACCAACCCAATGGTCACATTTTGTTAGTTGAACCTCACTGTGACATAGCACCAATATCCAACCTGTCCATCACTCTCACCAGCAACTTCTCTGTCTCTAGCTTTCTTTTTTTTAATGTCTTTAGGCATTTTTAATGATTTTTTAATTTTAAAAAATTGCAACTTTTTACCCCCATAATGAATAGTTCAGAAGAAAAAGACTGAGCAGACCCTCCTAATTAAATACAATAATCTTTCTTTCTCATAATTACTCAACTACTACAACTGTCCCCAGCAACTTGCATAAGGAACCATTAGAGAGAGGTGGACTGAGATTACTTGCTGCATCACCCTGCTAGTATATTTCTAGATATGACTAAAACAGGGTGAAGGAGTGAAGGAGTTGGCAAAAGAAGAGAAAGTTATTGAGATGGAGAGAGAGGTGGCAGAACCCTACATATATATGCCGTGTTTCCCTGGAGATTCAACGCAGCCCTATCAGTTAGTCTCAGCTGATAAATGTGGTCCTGCGTGAAGCAGTTCCTGCAGCTCAGGTGTGAGGTAATGGCATGATTCCCACTGTCAGGTGTCCCGCTGATAGAGACGGGGGTGGTTTACATGGTTGTGAAGTACCCACCACCTCCTGGGCTGGCTCCAGCTATACATGGGATTTATGTTTTAAAGCCTATTTTCTCGCTGCTCAAGCAGCATCTACCAGACTGCCAGCAGGATGTGAAGTTGAGGTCCACTATATGTCACCACTGATACTATTGTAAGAGATAAGTTTGACCAGCCACAGGGTTTCTGACCATCTCCCACCTTTGTCTGTCTTCTGTGGTTTCCTTTAGTTGCTTGTATCTGGTACCTCTACTCTGGTGACAGCCTGCTGTGCTCTTTTACCTCTGGGTGCTTGATGGTCTCACACCCAACATGCCCAAAATTAAAAGTCTGCACATTCTTGGTTTTGGTTTTAATGTGATGTAATAAATTCTCTCAGTCCCTCAAACTGCTGAACCCCTCTCAAGATTCAAAAAGGGTCTCAAAAAATCTCCGTCAGACCCTCTTTCTATTTTTTCCATGAATTTGTATCACATTATCTGTCAAAATTACTTTGGGTTTCCTGCATGCAGCTACTGGTGTAACATATTCCAGAAAATACGGTGGTACTGGATGAAACGACTACACCTTCAGAATTGCATTTTTGGGAAATGCACTTCTGTTTATTCTAAGTTGTACCTCATTTTTGAGAAAAAAAGGTTGGCTAAATGAATAAATGTACAAGTAAATGTGTCACAAGATCTCTGTCTTGGGGTTTCACATTGATGTCTTTTCTCTTGAAAAGTTTGAAGGAAGTGACACAGTTTAAAATGAATGATTTAATTCAAATGAATCTGTGTTTTCATTTGTGTCACTACAGGCAGAAAACAGAGTACAGCTCTGTCAGACATCGCTGTTTACAAATGCTGACATCTCAGAGAACCTGCTCAATCTGCTGCAGACATAAATAATAATAATAGCTATGAAGGTCCCTCTCCAAAGGGAGTTTTCAGAAGTTGAGCAACAAGAGGTAAAACAAGAGGATTTGTCTTCCCACTTTATATTTCCAGGAACAGCAGTAGTCACTTTGCTGGTTTCCAGTCACGAAATCTCCCAGAATGCTGATGAGCTTTCCTCCTTGTGCTGACATCACGGATGCATATTTTTATGAAATCCCTTAATTCTCACTTCTAATACTTTATTCATAAACAAATCCAAAATCCCTTTAACTTCCATCTGTTACTGTCCACTGGAGTTTCATCATCTTTGTGTTGTTGGAAACTGCTCATTTTTGTCTTCTCATCTTGCACATATTCTCATAACAATCAAGCCAAATCTGTGACATTCTTATTTCCCATTGAAAACATCAGATGACTGCGATGGACTGGCACCCCCTCCAGGATTTATCAGTCCTTCTTTGGATCAGCTCTGAAGAACCGTGACCCTGACCAGGACAAGTGGTTAATAAAAATGAGTGAGACTGAGAGAATATCAAATGAGAATCTTCAAATTGCAAGGAAACTCAAACCCTTGAAGCTGCTCTTTATCTTGGGCCTGCTGGTCCATGGAATGCCTTCAGAAATCACCATCCATCAACACATCCCACAGAAGTCTGAGTGCCACATTGTCTCTGATCGTGAACCTACGAGGGTGAAGGATACCAGAATTTAGTAATTACAAAAAACGCTTGAAAATACTCAATACAGCTGAACATTCCACTTTCTCACCTTCCTTGACTTGCAACCTCAAGGCCAGACATATCTGCTTGGAAGCTTTGAGGTGTCAACAGTTCACTTTGACCTGATGTATCCAATGGAAAAGTGAAGACAAAAACCCACTATGCTTCACCATAGCCCTCAATGACATACTAAATAAATAACACAACTTCAATTAAATTCTCTTTGCTACTGTATTTCTTAGCAAAGTACAAATTCTAAATAGAGTTATCTTAACTTGTGCAAAGTCAACCGCCCTAAAGGAAAACCCAATATAATTACAGCAATTTCTAGTGCTGGGCTACAACCCTCACTTTTCAACATGGACTTCCTGACAGTGAGATTCAGATAAAACCCCCCTTAAAACAGAAAGCCACACATTAAAGATTTAGATTAAATATTTAAATTCAGGATGAATATTCATTTAGCAAAGCCCAGATTTGGAAACTTAAATATTTATTTCACAGTTAAATATTTATCTTGAAAAATCTTCAAGGTAAAAAAAAAATCTTGATGAGCACAAGCAGTAACATGGCTGAACCAAAGAGGTAAATTCTTCATGTTTAATGAATAACACAAATATGTATGTGCAACACAAATGGCCAAAATGTTGAATGAACATATTGTTGCCGCTGAGGAGGAGACTGAAGAGGCCAGTGGTGGTCACTGTAAGGAACAAACATTGTTCCAGTGTGGCAGACAGGAGAAAAACATGGTGAGGACAGCCTTCCCGCACAATCTACAGAAGCATAGCTGGACTGGAGAGAACATCTACTGTAGACATCAAGACGATCTGCGGCTTCCCAGTGAATTCCATTGCATTCTTTCTGCTGAGATGGTGTTCTGGTTCACCCCTCCAAGAAAGACATGACAAGATGAGTCCTTACCCCTGCCTTTCATTTATTCCGAGTTCTAACTGAAATCTGGACATAGAAATACAGTTGTAATCCAAGTTACTGTTCATTAATCCTGTGTACTGAGCTCACACACATGCACACACAGAGGACCACGGAGCACGAAAGTCTTTATCAAGTTCAGCGTTCGATAAATGGTGAGCACTTGTGCCCTGTTTATTTTTAGAGCGCACTATCGGAGTAGGTCTTTGGTTTTGGGGTCTGTTCTCTAGAGCAGCCTCATTCTCCCAAACTCATCCTCATTAGCGCTTAATACAGGACTCCTGTCGGCAAGGTCACCAGTACGTCTGCATGGCTCTGTTGTAAGGACAATGCTAGGAATAATGGAAAGGCTATCCTCTGCCATCAGCTGTGGGGAAATCACAGCAGGACCTGCACTCTGCAACGGAGTCAAATGTTATTAATAACGCACCTTCAACTGCATGCGTTCAGCAAAGAGAGAAGACAGAAGGAGATGTGAAGAAATGTCTAAAAAGTCATTTTTACAAACGCGGTCCTTCTTGTGTTAAAACGTGCAAGACCACGCATTCTCTTTTTCAGAGGATTTATTAATAAGTGCAAATGTTTTGGTGCCCTAAGAGAAAAAGTTCCCCTAGGTAGCAAAATGGCTACAGCTGCTGCCTTGCACTTGAACCCCATGTTCACCTTTCAAGTGAGACAAAGAAAATTACCCAATTGTATAAAAGAGAAAACCGCTACTGTTTAAGGAAAATCATCAGCTAAATGAATAAATGTCAATGCAGATATAGGCTAGATCATTTCTGGTAAATAGATTACGCTTTAAGGCCACACTCATTTCAGAAAACAATGTAATTTGTTATGGCTGCTGTTATAATTTTGTATGCCATTTATTCATCCAGTTTTATTTACCTTGCAGGTACATTTTCTATTATCTGCTCATTTATACATTTTTATCGGTTTATTTGGAGGGCTTGCTTATCCAGAGCAATAAAAGGTATGCATGCCCCATGGGTAACAGGGATGAGAAAATGGCAGAACATGAAAAGAGGTTTGGAGGACAGAGCAGTTGAATCCCAGCCCTGGGATGTTTTCGACCTGTGCATCCTGTGTTCGGTGCAGCACTAACTGCAGGGCAGGTGGGGGTGGGGGCCGCCTAACCAGCCGAGTACCCGGCAGCCTCGGTGGCTGCATTTGCAGGGCAGGGATTGAGCCTGTGGAGACCCCTAGGTGGGCTGGTTAAATATCCCCCCAGGCATCTCTCCATGCCACACGCACCACACTCCTTTGCTGCCGTCAGTCTCCTACTCCTCTCGGCCCCTGTAAACCAACATGGAATTTTGCTGCTTATATGACAAACTGTAGGCGGTACACACACAGGAGTGATAAAATATTTCCAGAGCTCCGTATTTAATTTTTACACTGGTGTAATTTCTGAAATGATATTGAATAAATAAATGGTAAGAGAGCAGAAAATTAGGTCCCAGCTTTATTATGGATGTTACTGATCAAATGTTAGAGCAAGAATAACATTCGCATGAGCTCCAGTCTTTGTTTGAAATGCAGTTCCCATTTTAAAGGCATTAGTGAAGCCAACATCTAGAACATTCCGTCCAATGACTAAAATTAGAAATTCTTTTTTTTTCAATTTTCTCTTCATTATCCGCAAACAAAACGGCTCAGTTCCTTGGAGCGTGTTTGGTTTTGGCCTCTGCGGAGTCCGGGAGTGGCTGAGCTCAGGAACTGAGCTTCTTGGGACAACAGGCGGCTCCAGGCTGTGCCGCTGTACTCGCTGCACTCGACTTGCTTTTCTGCACATTTTAAACCAGCCCACAAAGAAGGCAGGGCCGCTTACATTTTCCCACATGCCACTCACACCACCTTTTTCCTTGTTCTGAAATGAAGACAGACTGTTTGCCTGCTTAATGCCAGTGTTGGGAACCAAATCTTAGGGGGAAACCACACTTGTCCACAAACCACACAAGGGGGACATGACTGGTACTGCTAAGCAGTGGGGAGATTCTAATGTGTATTTTTCTGGTTTGAATTTTTGAATTAACACAATTAAGCATTAAAAATAAGCATCACAGTTGGAAAATTAATTTAAAAGTATGAATGAGCACATCATTATTAGTGTTGTGGCTATATTGAGTATTAGTGAACTGGGTCCGAAAATGTTAATAACAGTTTTGGGTGGTAGAGTCGGGGGGGGGGGGGGCTTTCCACTAAACAGAGTTCAGTTAACACTAAAATAGAATCGCACCACTGAGAAATGTACTGCAGGGAATCAGCCGCTGGACCAAAAACTCGTATTGAATTTTTCCCAGAGCAACACGAAAGAGATGTATCCTCAGCACAAGAAGCAAAATTCACCTGTAAATTTGAATTTGAACCTACTGGTGATTTTCTGTTATGGCAACATGTAGATATAAAAGAAGCAGAAGGACGAAACTGGCTTGTGTATTAAGAAAACAGCAACAGAAATTAATAAAAGGTGAGGAGGTAATTGCCATGGAGATCTGGCAGAAACTGCTTCAGTTCCAGCTGAAAGGGAGGAAGGAAGAGAGACGTGGGGCATTCTACTGTAACACCAGTGAGATGAGGACAAAACAGGCATTCGAAGAAACAACCGGGAACAAAATGAGTAGACAGATGTTTGGAATGAGCCTGGACCGTCTGCTAGGCATCGTTGCCCTGGCCAGTGCTGCAGTTACCGTGGTGTGAAGCTGCCGAATAGCCCATTTACAGCATAGCATAATTGCTGTTTTTATAATCTCCACCATAGCGGCATGGGGCGGATTAGCAGTTTTGCATATTTTGCATATTAATAAAGATCACCTCACATGTGGAGTGACAGAAATGCCTGAAAGAATAATTGCTGTTCTCTAATAAACAGAGATAGAGTCAAAACGGCAGCCCATTACAGTATATACACAGTTGCCACGCCCTTGCAGAGATTTCAGATTTTGTTGATGTAAAGACTGAAATCCAGACAAGTCATTCCAGAGCTAGTATCACCTTTAATAAGATCTTTGAACAAACCATATTTAGCAAGATCTAGCAATTTTACCACATTTTTCTTTGCAATACTGCTCAAGTTTGGCTATTTTGTGAGGTGATGTCTTGTGAACAGGCATCTTTAGTCTACTTCAAACATTTTAAATAAAATTGAGGGCTCTGGCTGGGTCATTTCAGGATACTGATCTTAGTTTTACCTAATCCATCCCTTGGTTGAATCAGCTGCACGCTTAAGTCATCATTCCATGGAAAGATGAAAATCTTCTTTAATTTCAGCTTTCTGATATTAGGTGACATAATATCTTTATATTTGGAGCTACTAATTTTCTTCTCTATCTTAACCAGCCCAACAACAAGATGATGTCGCCACCCTGCCGCCAGTAGGCACTGTATTCTTTGGCTGATGGGCTATACTGGCTTTACGCTAAACAGATCTCTTGGACCAGAAAGTTCAACCTTGGTCTAATCAGACTATAAGACATTTCATCACATAGTTTTGGCAGACTGAATATATCTTTTAGCAAACTGTCCTCCCCTTCTTAATAATGGACAGTATTTGGTGATAGACTGAATGCCTTTGAAATTTTTTTATATCCCTCTCCTGATTTATCCTTTTTGATGATAAGATCCCAAAGAGCTTTTGATATCTCCTGCTGTACCATGATTATTCCTACACTATGCCCCAAAGAAAACCTTCAATGAAATCCTTCAGGAGAAGCTGATTTTATTTACAGCAAATCAGATTAATTTCATTTATAAAGGGTGTGCACAATTATGCAACTAATCCACTGAAGGAGTTTTATTTTCCCTAAAATTAATCCTTTTATTTTCACTTAAATATTGCTTATTTCGAAATTGCATTGAAGGTGAAAATGAGTGTGGCATCATTTCTCTCGATTTCAGTATTTACAAGAACAAAATATGAAATTTACATTAAGCCAGTTTGTACTTTTGAAATCCACTGTACACGTAATTACTACTGTTCAAATGAATATTTAGCACTTGTTCTGTTTTTATTTTTCTCAAAATGCATAGAATTTTACCAGTTATTTATGGGACCAATTAGTGCATTTCATGTATAAACAAGCTTATAAAGTGTTTACAAGATTGCTTCCTTTGCAATTCAGATTCTGTTTTGAACGTTGATGTGCTCTATTAGACAGGAATATAATACTAGATCATTGCTTTTAAGTGTTATTTTCGCTCCTTTTAATTCACTGGTTTAAAAGATTCAGCAGTGTTTTATCTCCTGTTCAGGCTATAGCTCCCCGAACACTGAGACAAATTCGTCTTTCTCATTAGTATTCTTTAAAGGCGCAGATAATTAGTAGTCATTACGTAAAAGGCATTACTGTGAAGCCCCGAACTGCTCTCTGTCAGTGTTAATACCAGAACCAGCCAGCAGTAGGAGAGTCACAGCAACAGGTCAGAGCTGCAGCCCCCCCATGTCCCTTAGGGAGGTCAAAGGGCAACACTACAGTGAGTTTCTACAGGGCACACCGATAGACCCCCAGTGGAGTGTTAGTCAGCCCTACTACCTGGGGACCAGTGTGCATAGAGAGGACACTGATAGACCCCCAGTGGGGTGTCAGTCAACCCTGCTGCCTGGGGACCAGTGTGCACAGAGGGGACCATGATAGACCCCCAGTGGGGTGTCAGTCAGCCCTGCTGCCTGGGGACCCAGTGTGCACAGAGGGCTCAGTCAGCAACTACAGCTACAGCTGTTATCCAAAGTGGGCTGATGGACTCGACCAGCAGCAAATGGCCCACATAGCTGACAGTGTATATGTACGAATACAGCTACCTGCAAGTGTGTGTCTGTGTACAGTATGTGTGTGTGGAAGGGGGGTCAAGAGTGTCACACACTCCCTGGGATGTCACAGCTGTGCTCAAAGCCCAATTAGCTTCTTTGCCCTCATTAATAGGAGAGCTTCCCATAAGGACCCGCAGCTTCCCGGGGTCCCAGTGGCTCATGCTGAGAAGCCCAGGTGGTAATTTGTCCACACAGTAAATAGGTTGGCGTATCTCAGCGGGCCTCTGCAGATCAAAACAAACAATATGTATATTTAGATTCTTTTGTTAAAACCTACAATAAAAGTTACAGTAGTTATACACCGAGGACAAATGAACCAGTGTAGCGACAAGCCCAAGTTGCAAGGCACACACAGCTTGAATTATTTCTGCTATATGTGCCAAGTGCTGCACGGTGGTTCGGTTCCTGCTAAATAAATCCCACTGAACACTTGCTCTGATGAGCTTTTACTATGTTTTTACACTGTGTCCTCAATCTAACATTCCGAAATGGGATCAGAAATCTGTTTGTAACTCTGTTTCTTTTCACATTACAGATAAAATATACAACATCTTGATAATACAAACAGGATAATAAAACGTCTCTTCATTTATTCCCCGGCTAGTTTCTGCAAAAACCTCAGATAAAACTTTTACAAATAAAAAAATTCTTTTATTTATTTTATTTTTGTTAACCCCCCGTCCATTGCAGGGCTGCAGCAGTCCAGATCCTGTCCTAGACACATTTCTTTTATTAAACTGAAACAAAATTTAAATTATGTTTACAATAAAATTAACAAGAATAAAAATACTTCCACATTAAATGCCAATTGTTTAGCAATTTGTTCTATCAACATGTAGCTTCTGGCCACTGTCGTGTTTGAGGACACAGTGTAGTATGCATTCTGCAGCATGGGTTAGAGTTTGAGTCCAGCTTTGTTTACATTGCATTTGCCTGTTCTCCCCGTGTTTGGGGGGGGTTTCCCTCAGGTGCTCTGGTTTCCTCCCACAGTCCAACAGCATATAATTTCAGGTAACTGGTGACACTAAATTGCCCTTTGTGTGTGACTGTGAGTGAGTGAGTGAGTGAGTGAGTGTAAGAGAGTGAGTAAAAGAGAGTGAGTGAATGAGTGAGTGCATGAGTAAGAGAGTGAGTGAGAAAGTGATACTATTCATAAGGTCTTTTATTGTATTATCTCATAATATCTTTTGTATTTTTATTTTGCTTGCTGCACATATGAACTGTGTGCTGTATCTAGAATCTAGATCTAGAAGCACCTCTGTAACAAGTAGAACGGTGAGACCTTGGGAGGCAGTAGATAAGTAACATTCAGGCTGTGTTAAAAAGAGCACAGAGACACCTGAGGGGTGTTGGCATGATGGATAACACGTGCTGTTAATAATACCGTTATAAAAGCAATGAAACATTTTTAAACTTTATTGTGTCTCATCATTGAGTTTCCAAAGAACCAAAAACCTGTCTGAAAAAGATCAATTGTTAAAACACATATCTCATGGAAAAGGAAAAGAAAAAGGGGACAGTGTGAAAAGAGAGAGCGCGGCTCATTAAGTCAGCAGGAGGATAGCCACAGAGCGCGAGCTGTCACGGTGCTCGGCTGGGGATCATTGGGCCTCCATCCTACATACCTGCAGGTGTGCTGTATATGTTGCTAATGCCTCTAAACGTACCTGTGGCTGTAGGTTAAACTCTGTACCCTCCTGAGCAAATAAGGCACAGCCAGCACCACCGGAGGGTGGAGGTTAGCGGAGTATCCATGTGTCACCTTCCTGTCCATCAGATCCCAGACTCCTCTATCAGGCTACATTTGTCCATTTACTTGAAACTTTGACATCTACACTGCCCCCTTGAAACATTCAGTGCAGAGAACCATGCATTCCGTGCGCTGCAAGTGTTGTACATCTCACAGTTGCATGAGCTCCTGGAGGCAGCCTTAAGGCATAAGGTCATGACCCTCAGATTCGATAGGAAAACACTATGACTAAGGCCCAAACTGCCCACATTCAAAATAAATACCATATTTACTAGGGTAATGTGAAACAGGAGTAACTCATCTATATTGATGAACAGTTTTACACGCAATTCTAATAGGCAGTCAATGCTAAAACAGATGAGCCACAGAGGCCTCCGGCAGCTGGCCGCGCCCTCAGTCTCACTTGTCCTGGCATGGCTAACCGCTCTGACCTATATCTGTCTACCCTCAAGTCCCATGTCTGGCTAAAACAGCGTAATTATTCTCATGAATCACCAACCGTTTGCTGAGTTTCGGAAATTTCTCCTCGTGGACAGAGAGAGGGCATCACATGGGGTGTGAATCCATTTCTTTATTTTCAGTGTGTACTTTTGCCAGTGAGAGGTACAGTATATATTAATTTGGTCAGAGGAGCATTATTATCAGTGGATGCTGCTAACAGAGTTTCTCACACAACAAATACTGGAAACATCAAAGTAATTCAGACATAAGACTTGTTTCACTTGCCCTTTTCTACTTAAATTTTGATATATGTCACATTTTGTTGCTTTCATGATTACTTATGACCAGACAAAATAGGTGTTGACTGAGTTCCTGATGTCCCATAACATTTGCAGGGATCGCAGCCAACAGGCAATAATGTGAAGGCGAAATGTGAAGTGCTGTTTTACGCAGCGGACTTGAGATGAACTGGTGGACTGCTTGGGTGAAGGGAAGATCTCTAGGATGGCAGTAACCAGAGTCCCGCAGCGCATGGTGGGGCTGTTTAAGTCAGAGGCAATTTTCTGAAACCATGAGGCCCGCAGTGCTGTGAAGTTAAATAGGCTCTGTAGAGAGGGTTCAGGAGAATGTTCTCAACTTGTGGGCCCGTGTGGAGGGTCGCTGTGGACAGACGACTTCACTGCAGATTTACTCATCGGAAACAACTAAACAGGGGGGATAATCGGGGAGAACCCAAGGGAGAGCAGGAGCACTGACAGGCCCTGGGAAGCAATCGAGGAGATTTATTCCACTATGGCATTCCCACGCACACCTCCAGGTGGAAAATCAATCATTTTGATTTTATATCTCAGGCTGGTTCCCTTTAACAACCCTCTGATACCTTTCTGGCAGAGGGCTGTGAAAGTGTGCTGTGCAGTAACCTTGAGGGGTCCATAAAGAGACGTGAGCTGTAATGTGTATGTGGAAGTGCTATCGAGCTGAATTCAACTCATAGGTTACCACTGGCCTGGTTTTTAAGGTAAGGAGGAGCAAGAGTGGTTTACCATTGCCTTCTTCCGTGCAAGTTTTAGAGGTGCAAACACGGGGAGAACTTGAAAACCCCACATAGCCTGAGCTGGACTCTGACCCCACACCTGGTAGGGAGCCCAGGAGTTGTAAGGTGTGCCAGACTTAATGGTGTGAGAAGGAACGTGTGAACAGTCAGGCTCTCAGTTCATCGTTCCACATGTCAGGATCTCGTTCAGAATTTTATAGTCACGGGAGGAAGGAAGCGGAGCTCAGCCTCACAGCACAGAAATCTAAGCGTCATTATGAAGAGCAATCTAACATTGAATCCCATATTCTGTTAGCATAACAGAGAGTGTGAGCATTTGAGCATGTGGTCAGCAATTTAACTACTCCACGCTGCTGTACCATACCAGGCAAAACAAGTATGCAGATCACAGACAGAAAGGCAAATTTTTCACCTTCAGCTGGGCGAAAGATGTGAGGAATGTGAGGGCACACCTAGAAATGGCACCATGTTGCACCACGCACCCTTGTGACCTCACTGTCCCATCCTTCTTCTTAACGGTTCTCGCACAAACTGAGGCAAACTGCCACTGTGGGAGCCACCCGGTAATGTGTCGGTAATGAGCCTCTCTCCTTAAGCATTGTGGCACCCAGTGGCACTCCATAGATCATCTCGGATGAAGAGAAAAGCATCTCCACCCATACCACTCATTATCCAGCCATCAAAGCACAGACTTCTCTGTCCGCCACTTCAGCAACGCATCAAAAAAAAGGTCTTCTTTTAAACAATCCCAAGAACTCTGATGTGATATATATTTTCCCATAGTTGTGCTGACAGTTCTTCAAGATAACTTTTTTCAGAACCCACCAGGAAGGAGAAGAAGAAAACTCTTTCATTGGAATGGTAAATTGTTCATAGATCACTGTGGATATGCACAGAGTGGGAGGAGTACGGGGGGGTACATTTCATGCATTGTGACTGTACCCCCCCCGACACACACACATACACACACATCCATGGATATCTATATTATTTTTTGTACACAGATGCACACAGTATTAGCTGTGTATCAAACCAACACCTTTTCACTGCATGTTTCAGCCTGGAAAAATGGTTTTTTTAAGCAAGTTCAAGGACAGCATGTTGTGTTTGTGTTTCTCCCCTGTCTGAAAGAAAGAGCAGAAACCAACAGAGGAAGTCAAAGGTGGAAGATGAATGCAGGACAGGAGACTTTCAAAGGCAGCACAGCCTGTGGACACAGGGAATATGCAGGGCCTGATGGTGCCGTGGATGCTGTCTATGATGTGCTGCTGCTACACACTTTGAACCCTCAGAAAGCTCTCATCAGGAATATACTCTGACCAGGTCCTCTGGAATGAAAGCAGAGGCGTCATTTGAAAACATTCTTTTAGAAAGCTACAACGCACCTGCTTGACCCCCATTCATGTAAATGTTCAGTGCAGCTCAGTCTCCATGAAGCTAATGAGCGGCTCATGGTGTACAGTGCAGGTAAACCTGCTGTACAGGTAGTTACAGCCTGTTGCTGACTTGCTAAAAGCCTTTCCTTCCTTTTCTGATGCATGGCATCGGCATCGGCATCGGCGTCGGCATCAAACGTGAAAAATCAGCATCATATTTGGTCATAACTCACTAATGGGAATTAAATCATTTCATACATATTGCTCATGTCTCTCATATCTTGAGGGACACCTGTATTTGTGAAGAACCACGAGTCCTCACAGCACTGCTCCCTGCCTGGCCGTTCTCCAAACCAGGCACACCCAGCCTACCACACTGCTCTACTGTAATACTTCTTTGAGTTGTCATAGGGGATGCAGACCTGAAACGTGTGAATAAATGACTGCAAATGTAGCTGTAATTGCATTCTTGTCCATTGTTGTTGTGATGAAGATATGTGACTTCTTCCTCATTGTCTGACATCACACACTGCACCTCATGAACACTGCTTTGCCTCACACCCCACATAAAGGAATCCATCGCACAAGTGTTTAACCACCTTGGTGATCTAGGCCAGCAGAAGACTGTTCCGGTGTACGTTGTCATCCATGCCGTCTGGTATCACTGCACTGCGCTGCAGGAAAATGGTTTCTAGAAATTAGGCTCATGCCACTGGGTTCAAATTTCAGATGAATGTTTAAACAGTTATTACAGTGAAGCATAATGGGAGTTCCCTTAAAACCGACCTCAGGACATCCAGGAAGTTCCTTCCCCAGCATCATATGACAACAATAGGAGGCAAATACTGCGTGGGAGCCCTTAAGAAAGGCATCCATGAATCCAGATTTCATGCATGATGTTTAATTACAGACAATGTTGTGTTTGTCATTTTGAGGACACTGACAGCTTCAGATCGGCAGTCATTTGCTGGAACGTTTGACTTCAGGGGTCACTGGGAGACCTGTTCAACAAAGATGTCTAGTTCCTCTATCATGTTAAAGAAATGTTTCCAATTCAGGCCCTGTATTTTCTCATTATTCAAGGCACCGCGGCAATATGAAATAAAATAGATTGTTTCGAGTGCATTCTGGGCCACCAAAGGTTCTGGAAGGCTATGCTATAATTGAAAAAGTGAAATAAGGATAAATAGTACTAAAAAACATAAGAAGGGACACAGCCAGATTTATCAGGGTTTAATTTTAGATGCTGTCAGTCGAGGTAGAAAAATCAATTAACTACATTATTACTACTGTGCCATACACTTCAAGCTGTTTAGTGAGGAGTATCCATTAAAAAACACCAGAAAATTCTTTTTTTGTGAAAATTACTGGATCGTTCAAAGGATGTGTCATCACATTCTTTCACCAGAAAAGAGCTGGGAAACTTTCTTTTGACTGACTGACATGTCATAATTGTGGGGGCCCTGCGGCAACTTAAAGAGTTTAACTGGGACACCCAGACACTGATTTTATGCAGCGCTGACTTGACATCAGACATCAGATCCTGCATTTCTCTGTGCCCTCTGCATGCTGTCTAACAACACACTCCAGTCTGTTTATATTTCTGCGACTGTAGAGGGACTGTTCTCTGCACAAACCTTTAGTTTGATGGTAGAAATCCTGGCTTCCTTGCAAATGAACGCAACGCTGATATAGCATCTTGTGCCCATCTCCATTAAAGGAGTCGGCATGTTTCCGAAAAGAGTTCGGAGACGCATCCTAATTAACGAGATGTTTCTCGACTGAACATTTGCTGTGGTATTTGGTGCACATCTGAGTTTGACACTTCAGTTTACTGCGGTAACATGTGCAAAGGGCGCTGAAACTACAGACATTTACTGTGCAAGAAAGGGAAAAATTAGGCTAATAGAACAAAGAAATGTTTCTGCCCTTTGTTGCCAAGATGGTCAAGAGTGATGACCCTGAGCAAAACTCAGAAGATCAACAGTACAAATATAAATTTATTAACCAATTTTACAAAAATGAGCATGGATATGTTTTGGTAGCCTGAGAAAAGGGAGGTCATCACTGAAGGGAAGGGTTGATCTGGCCATTTGATACTTCCATGCTGCATTCTAGAGGCTTGAACTTCTCATCCTGGACCCCTATGACCTGGCTTAGCCAATAAGGTGGGCCCTCATAAGCAGCTCTGCATCCGTTTTTCTGCTTATCCCCCAGTTTACATTCATCCTTGCACCCACATACACATTGAATTCTGGACCTCCCAGAGATCTGTTATCTCTAGTATCTAATGTACAATTCCAAATAACTGTAGGGCTTTTAAAATGCTGACAAGTCCAGTGGTCTCCTTCCCTAGAGTGTCCCCCCACAGGGGACAAGTTAACAAGCCCCTGTCGGCATTGAAGGCCGTCAGCAGAGCTTCAGTTTCCTCCACTATACTCAGCACCATAAATAATACAACCGCCCGCCAATTAAATATTAAAATGACGACATGGCTAGAAAGGGAATTTGATGAGACTGAGGGGCGTGTTAGACAACTATTGTTACTGTGCAGGCTCACTTGTCATAGTCAATGTCGGAATCACTGAGTGTTTCCCTTCTTTAAGACAAACACATGCAGGTTGTGTAAAGTGCCCGTGTAGTGCGTGCAGGGAAATGTCTTTAAAGGTGTAAAACTGGGTGAAACTGCACTGCTTTGGCTGCAGTTGGTATTTCTGGAACTATTACAATAAAAACCAGAAAAGCAGCGCAAAGACCCAACACAGAGTGGAGCATTAAGAAAGGGGGAAGGTGGGGTTATAAAGAAATGATTGTTTGAGGGGGATTTTTTTTTAAAAAGTGGAATTTTGTGGTAAGGTGAAATAATTATCTGGGCTCTGGATATGACAGACATATTATGTTATGTATAACTTGCTTTCATGAAGCATACACAATAGCACGAAGGTGTTTGTGCTTCATTACATATTTTCTTATTGTTTCTAAAATAAAAGACCTGCCCAAGGGGGTTCAGACCATGGCTACGTCTTGGTGAACACTTAGAGTTGACAAACCCCATTCGCTAAATCAATGTTTTGGTGTACATAGAATTTCAGGTGACCCTGAGATGACAGAACCACACCTTCTCCAGACCTTGTAATTAATCCTCTGTTTTACATCCTCCTTTACAATCCTTTACATTGTCCTTTCCTCTCCCAGTACACACTGCATGCTGCAGCCTATGAGCTGCACTTTCACAAATCCAGGAGGGATATTTCAAGGAACAGCAGACAGCGCTCATTCACCTCACATCCAGCTTTTATGAGTCTTTGTGCAACAAAACTGCTCTGCTCTCTCAGGATGATCCAGGTTCTCTCCAGGGATGTGTGGAAATCTGGAACGGTGACGTCTCCATGGCTCCATCAAGTGTGATGATGCATCTCCCCAGTTCCCTGAGGGCTCCCCTTCTGTGAGTACTGGCTTTGTGTGGGGTCCTGTAGACGGTGATACAATATCACACTTCTGTCTTCATGGCCAAACCCAACCGATGCAGAGGCCTTTGAAGGAAAGTTCAGAAAGATACGATTCATCAACAGATTCCTTAAGTACGTGGCTTTTGTATCAAGGTTAAACATGCACAACTGAGAATCCCATCAGATTTTACCAAACTGAAATATGGTCTCTGTTTTGCTTTCTTTGTAAAACCATTGGTTCCCTTCAAGCAGCACTTCGCAGTTAAAATCCAGCAGGAAAACTTGTGGTTCTGCAGGACTGTGACACTGCTTAGTTCACTGTTACGAAGTGTATTGGTGGGAATGATGCCTTAAGAGTGAAGTACAACCTAGTATCTTGGTAAATCAAAGTAATGAGTGTACAGCCACTGCGGAATAAGACTGGGGGAGTGTGAACCTCCTCTTTTTTTCCCTTTGTATTCCACTGTGCCCATCTACAGCACTCAAAAGTGCTTTCAGGTTCCCCTTACTTTTCCGGGAATGAAAGAAAACTCACTGAAGGACGGTGAAAGTGCCAACGTGCCGTACGAAAGAAATCAGGTCACACAGACGCAACATCTATTTTGCAGTACAAGTTGCGCTATTCTCACGACGCTCATTTTAAAGGGTAGCAGCAACTACTTTTACCTGTCATTTGGCTCCTGTAATTCATTCAAGGCACTTGGGGTTTAGCCAGAAAAATATTTTCTACAGAATTCAAATTTTTATTATGTCAACTACTGTTTTGCCACCTCATGCTTTCCCTTACAATGATCAAAAGACAACGGCATAAATATAAAAATATAGGCAGAGTATTTATGACACATGTCACAGGGTAAGCAGTAGGAAACGCGTTAGTTTTATTAGAGCCAGTAAAGACGCATTGTTATGGTGAAATTTATCATCCCGCTCTGCACCACTCCACAGTACACTAGAGGTTACACAAGCAAGTGATAAAAGAAACAACAGGGACCATCTCAATAAGATGCATGACACAAATGTGTCACATGAGTAGCGCCAGAGTGACGTCCTGACATGAAGCTCTGAATTTAGGGCTATGTCTACCATAAGGTGCAGAGGACACAAGGTGAGAAAAATTAATGACTGGACATCATCGTGGAAGGTGTGAAGGAGCTTTCCAGACAGAAGGTTGAAATCTTAATGGCAGAAAGATTATGCACAGTGCTGGAGTCTGAACCAGTGTATGAATCATGTTCCTCCCCTTCAAAAACATGAAAGTGAACATTTTCGTAAACGTGGATTGTTGTCATCTGTGTCTGTACACATATTAACACAGAGCCCACACACACAATTTTCTGACAAATTCCTAATAACACCTGTCAGTTGCACAACTATGTTCACTTTCAATATGTGTGTGAGGTACATTTGAGCATCTGGCTGGACCCCGTGTTTGCCTACCTGGCAGGATGTGAGTGTACCAGAGGGAGCCAGAATAGGCGCAGTGAGGCTGCTCTTACACAGAGCTCCACCCCTGGAAAAAGTGATCAAGACTCTGAACTGGCATTTACAGCCTTACATCACAGAGGCAAAGTTAACCTCCACACATCTGCAGGTCAAACTCAGCTCCTTACCAAACCAGGCTGTTGTTTCACCTGGATGACATCAGGAGATATCCATCCTTTTCCTTCCCTCTTAACCTCTTGTAACAGGTTTCATAACACTGCCTGTTGAGACACAGATGCACAGGACGGCTCCCCAACTGGTTTCCATTTCCGATTCGTTTGTGGAGCTCAGATCTGGGATGAGTGCGGGGCACGTTTGATACGTGTCAGATGGCGCTGCTTGGAGAAATGACACCGAATGAGAGGCAGCAACATGAATGAGCTCACAATTACTTGAGAACATTGTCATTTGCTTCTTCTTCTCCTCGGTATACAAGTTTTCTGGGGGAAAGTAATGATTCGCTTTCATGGTAAGGGGTCAGATGACTGTTCATGGTTTCTATCATTTTAAACATCTATTCATTTCTATCATGGAAATTCCGGTGCTGCATCTTTTATGCAGAGCTAGATACCAACATACTCAATTATGCTGTTTCTTAGTGTACTTTCAGTTCAGTGAGTCAGTGTTAAACATACAGTTGGTAGATAGATGTGCCAGACATTATGCTGATATGTACAGGTCAGTTTGCTGGAGAGCCCACACCTGCTATCAGGTGAGGTTGATGACCTCCCTGTGTTCAGACACATTTGAACAGAAGAGAGGTGGAGAGGAGGTGGATGCAAACAGTGTGAATTGAGTGTCATGTGGGAGTTTAGTGGGGGTTCACACCTGTTTTATACCTATTTAAGACAAGTAGCCATAGTTGAGGGCTCCAGTTTGATACTTCCCTCCTTAAATTTATAAACTCCAGTTATGTTTTGATTTTCCCACTTGCAACCAGTGAGATACTGCTGTAATATTCAGACTTTTTAAAAAATATATATAAATTAATGAGTGCTTTCTGTCGTTGGATGCTTGCTTTGTTATCTAGGAAAAAATCGAAGCTGCTTAAAATGATACATTAAATTCACGCAGGTTCTTGTAAACTACACACTGTACCTCAAATGAGCTATCCGGAATCCCCTTTTTATTGTAAAAATGAATAAAATGAAAATCCGCTGAACCACATGCATATCAATAATGTATATATTATTTTAATTCTCGCTCACTTGCTCACTTCTTTTTGATGATTGTTTGCCCACGACATGGTTTTGTGTGCTCTTGACTACAGCATAATAAAATATGGCAGACATGCAGAACTACAGATAAAAAAAGGTAAAACTGTGTATATCATCCATACAGTTTATCAACAATTGTAATTAACAGAACTTTAGAAAGTAAGCATCGATTTTGTGTCAGGTAGAACTACAGCTCACATCTGCACGTTTTCATTGACAGAAAATTTCACTTTACCAGTGGACTGTAAACTTGCAAGACCATGTATGCCCAAGTGCTATTTATGTGAATCTCTCTGAGACATATCTGAAATTATTATGCAATTATTCTTTGGTTTCATGCAGGTCAAGTCATATACATCATTATGAGGAGCTTCCAGAGCACTGGTGCTGCTCCAAGTGTGAACACAGACAGCCTTTTGGAAATCGATTTCATACGCGGCTTCGGCTGTGCGTCTCCCGCCTATCGGAATGTCATTCATTTCATACCACTATGAAATATTGATTGGAGGTAGAGACTTGTCTCAGATCTCTGTGTGCCTTTAATCAAGTTTGGAGCTGTGAAACAGGTATAGGCCTTTCCCCTCCTCCTTCTGAGCCTCCATGAAGCAGGGCTCTCACACCCTGGGACTCTTCTCACCCACAGCAATGTGTAAACTGCATTTTTCCAAGAAAAAGGTTAAACGGGAAGGCAACTAGTAGGGCAGAAGATAAGAACTCAGATTTGAAACCTGAACTTGCTAGTACAAGAGCGCAGATGACTCCATACTCTAGTACCCTTGAGTTCAATACTGTTTACCCTGAAGTGCTCCATTAAAACAGGTGAAACTGTAAACTGTGTTGGGTAGAATTAAGAGCCATCAGCAGAATGGTTATAACAGCCAAACAGGGTGCAAAAAAATGTTACCTTTCAATAGTGATTCAGCATTTTCACTCCCTGCTACATTAGGACCAAACAGTGTCAAAATCTAAATGGGAAATTCAGGCCAAGCAAGGATGACTTGATCTCTAAAGGACTGCAACTAAATTGGGTGAGCTTTTGAAAGGAACTCTTCTAAGCCACAAAGAGTCTAATATTCTCACACTTTTGAGAAGTCATAAGATCTGTTTGTTCGCATCCACACGAGCTGGAAAATCAATGCAGCTCTATTATTGCATTGCATTGTAGTGCCAGCCCAAGTTAAAATGCTTTGTGCAGACAAACCCATTTTCGTAAAACACAATCTTTTGCATTCAGGAAGATCATTTTTTGTGAAATCTCATACTGTCAATGGAAAATAGTTTCCAGAAAACAGTTCCCTTGCCATGAAATTATTCCACACTAGGTGACAATTATTATTATTATCGTAACATGTGCTACAAAGAAATGGATTTGAAGCATTAATCTGGAGGTCTGCTGACATGGCTGGCATCAAACCAACATCTTCAGAAGTGACGTGTCACCCATGTGTTTGGACAATCTTTGATGTAGGGAGTGCAGAAAGTTGACGCTACTCATTATTGTTGAATATCAAACAGGGACCAGGGCAGTAATCGCTGCAGCTGATCTGCGAATAATCCGTTTGGCAGCAAAGAGCTCTTTCTATTCTCACAATGACCCTGTGGTGAGAAGCCCCAGCTGTTCCCCTGTGGTCTTACAAGAAGGTGGATTTACCATATATCTCTGTCCTTTTCTGAACGGTAAGGTGGCGCAAGTTGCTCAACATTTTTCTCGTGTTGTGAAACAGTAATGACATCTCAAGGGCTTGAAGAAGTACTTGTAGGGTTCACCAAGATCTCCGGTCCGTGAAAAGTATTGACGCGTTCTTGCCCACTACCACCCCCTCACCCACTTCCTCCACACTCCACAGGTCATTAAAACAGTAAGAAAGTATGTAAAAATACAAAACTACCTTCTCATAAGAGATATTGTCTTTCTATTGCAAATGCACATCAATAAAGCACCACATATGTAACGGAGCAGCTTCTGTCCAGGCTACACTTAACATACATCCACTACTCCAGGCAGTAGATGACAGCGGCTCCCTAGAACCTGGGGCGCCCCCCCCATTAGTACACCTCTGCTATAGTTATGACAATAGTAGAATAAGCTAATGGTAAAGTATCGTATTTTTAAAAATAATGCAAGCCCTGTAACTTCTGCATTGTTTCTGGAAAGAATTAAATGTCTGGTTTGGCTCTCTCAGCCTTCAATAGCTCATAGTAAAAAACAATGAGCAGAAATAACTCAGAAGAATATTTTTTGCACAGGTGTCCCTCGTCTTTGACTCGCAAGTTTTTGCACACACACATGAAATCTTTGAATACCCTTTTACCGAGCTGCAGCCAAATATGGCCTCATTTTTCATGTTTATGAGTAACAACAGCAAAGCGTGGGGAGATTTTCCAAAGTTTGATCCGTAATGTAATTACATCTCTGGCTCACGAGGCAATTTTCAGGAATGTGCTCGTGCCCATCTTGCAAGCCCATGTGCTGCATAAACCTGTTAAATGTAAAACAGAAACACCCTGGTAACAGATAGTCTACACTGATTTAACAAATTTATACAACTATGGAAGTAACAAGTTGTAAAAATATAAACACACCATATTGGGAATTTTATAAAGGGCACTAATTCAGTCCTCTTGATTTACCAACATGGTCTGCCTGCAGCATTCAGATCTTCTGGTAGGAGCATATGTTTCATTTTACATATTGTGACCTTCAGTATCCAAAGCCCCAGTTAGTGAAGGCTTGTATCTGTTCCAGTGGTGGCTTCAGATCCATGATAAAGCTATGTGCCCAGGGTCCGAGGTCAGACCAGTGTGCCCTAGGTGGAAGCCCTTATATGATGGGAGTCAATTTCTCTGGAACTGGAAAAGTGGCAGCTCAGAGCAACACCCTGCTGGGCTAGCAGGTAGCAGATGCCCTGTCTCTTTGTGCGCTGTGGCTCCAGGCCAAATTTGCATACTTAGTCTGCCGCAATTCAGAGAAGCTTTTCTGGGTTGCATCTCAGCCTCAGCTCTGAACAAAATAATAACTTTGGTTTCCAGTGCCATAATACAGACCCACCCTGGAATACAACATCCACACTGTTCCTGTTGTCCATCACAGGCTCCAGAATGGCACTGATCTCTATCGCACCCTCTGATCTGCCCCTTTTTCAATTGTACAGTCTTTAATCAGGTTTCACTTGCAGTCACACCACCTAAACTGGTCTTTTTGTCTATCACAGCTCCACAAGTTAGGTGATTAACTGTTGATAGAACACAAACAGATCAAACCCTTTCTCAGATAAATAGGGGGGGAAAAATCAATATTTAGAAGGATCCCTAGAAGAGGACACGATAAGAGACACGGGCTCAGGCCAGGTGAACTTTGTTTTAGTGTGGGGCTCATGTGCACACTCAGGGATGTGACTTGCAGGGACGGTGGGCACAGGGGACATGGCTGGGTACAGCAAGGTGGGCTGCGTAAGCTGCGCATGTTCATTTGTTGTCATGGTTTGCCTTTCTTGTGTCTCATATCCATACCGACTCAGGAGATTAAATGGGCAGTTACTAATGGGTTCATTTATTTCCCTGCGTGTTAGACGATGGCCCACCTCTCTCTCCAGCACAACGCACCAAACAATAATAAAGAGGAGACAGTGGAGAGATGGAACACTAGTCATGAAGCCTGATGTTGAACCAGTAAAGGATGGCTGCCATAGGCTGGGAAATATGTCACCAGGAAGTAAGCGTGACAACGTGGAAGGAAGGGGAACTGAAGTGACAGAAATTATAAGCAGGGAATGGAGGAGGGGAAGTGGAGGTGAAATGTATGTTTTGCATATTGGAAAAGAGAGCTGAGCCCATGAGAAACGCCATCTGTTCAGGGTTCAGTAGAAGCACAGGATGAAGAAAGGAAGAAAGCAAGAAGGGGGTTGGCATAATTTAACATGAACAAATGGACATTGCTGCATCTATAAAAAGCCCAGATATATGAACACTGGTATTGGGTTTGAGAGGTTTGAAAAATGTGCGACTTTGACCCTGCAATTGAAGCAGTGACCCACTCTGCTGACTTTCTCTCTCTCCCATACACACACACATACACACACACAGACGAGCACAAATACGTGGTCAGTGAAGAATCTTTCAGTAATAATGGAGAAATCCTCTTTAACACAATATCTGTGATTTGACTGCCACACAGCAGCAGGACTTGATATTTTAGAGAGAGACTGAGGAGGAAGTAAGCAAAACTCAGAAACTTCACTCCTATGCAGGTTCTTTCTGATCCCCCTCCCATCTGGAAATCCCCACCCTGTGCCTCACAGTGTTAAAATAAGTGGTGCAATAAAACATTGCTGTCAGCTTATGTTCCAAGAGTCTCCTGAAATTCCAGTATGCGCCTTCCATGCCAAAGCTTTAACTGATTCAGTCCCCCATTGGGATAGATGGTCAACTCACATCCCCCGCTGAGTCTTGCTGGTGATGCAACAACCCTATAGCACCCTGCAGTCGCAGCACGTGTCGTTTGGCACAAACAACCACATCCAACTCGAGAAATATGAATGTGTCTACATTATACATGAATACTGAAGGGCCCACAGTCTAGCCCTCACCCCTCCACAGCATGGGGGCAAAGAGATGATCATTTTCATCAGGCCCGATGCTTATTCGGAACACAGCAGTAACTGCTCCCCTTAACATTCGCGAAGATTGCAACCACTATCATTCACACACGGACCGCATCCCGAGGAGAAATGGGGGGAGCGTAAAGAAGCAGAGTGGTGTGGATCCACTGTCACAGAAACATGAATAAATAAGCAGACAAACGCGGAGAGGGGCCGACGCAAATATGTAAATGTAATTGAATACAGCAGCCGAAACCCGGGTAAATATTTAATTGCACATTACACTGAATGGCTGGATGGCTCCTTGGCAGAGGAAGGCTATTATAGGGAGCATTACAGCCTCACAGTGAGATTCCCCTCATCAGATTCTCTTCTGTTAATTTGCTCTAGATTCTGTCAATGATGTTTTTTGCAAAAAAGGGTGAAAAAGATAAAAATGAAATCATTGCTAAGAACTGATCCTGCTTTATGAGCGCATCCTTCTCCCTGTTCTAACAAGTTTTCCTTTTTATTTGACTGTTTGTCACACGTGATAATGGAGGCTGAATAACTCAACTAAAGAGTCTGTCTTGTTGGATATGTTATAAACCCCAAAAAGCAATGAATACAGTGCTGTATGACAGGAAGCATTTTCCACTTTTGTGCCGGGACTCACCGCAGATAGCAAAAGTGCAGCACACCAGGGACGTCCAAAGTAGGTGACGGGTCGAGGACTTCTGAGATGCGATACTTTTCAAAGTTTTTTCTTTGAATCACCATTCATCACAGCAAAGCAAATGTACATGAGTGACAGGACAGCTAATGAGACAACCGTGTCCACAATAGACCTTTTTTTACATCAGTGCAAACACCCTTACAGGGGACTCGAAACAAGTCACCCGTGAGATAAGCAAAATTTTGTTCAATTTAGGATGTTTTTCACACAAGGATGTGTCAGCATTACATTACTGTTGGGTCTTTAGTCAATACTTGCATTCATAATGAAATTTTACTTGTGGATATAGTGATTTCCTTGTGGGTTCTATAGCAGGATCCATCCCGCGATTGAACTCACAACCTTCCCATTACAAGCCCATCGCCACCCTTCTTGATCCCTTGTGCAATCGATGTCAAAAACCCTTCAGCTCCCATAGCCTTTCTTCATATGTAATTTGTGAAATTTCATAAATTAAGTATTCATGATCATGTAAATAAGCAGAATTTTAAAAAAGTGCATCCAGCTTACAAATATTTTTTTCTTCTTGATTCCAATTCAAAGTGCTTTTCCATGTATTTTCTAAATCAAAACGTGTCTGTTTTTTCAAAGTTTTTTCAGGGACAAATATGTGAACCCAGAGGAAGACACTCAGTGAAAAAAATCTTTCAGCAATGACAGAGAAACCCTCTTTAATGTGACGTCTGTGAATTGACTGTCGTACAGCAGCAGGATGTGATGTTTTAGAGAGGGAGGACTGAGGAAGAAAAAACCTCCTTCCTTGTACTGCAATTTGGTTTGAAGTGACATTACTGCACCATCTATTTGTGGTCACTGCTATTCTATTTTTGAAGAAAATGTCCCCTCAAGGTATGGAAAAACAAACACAAAGGGTAAGATTAAGAGAGAAGCTGGCAGGATCTTGTGCTGTGTATGCTGGTCAGTGTGTTGCCAGTTTAGTGCCCAGTCACAGCCTCCATACTTCCTCACTATAAATACTCACAATAATGTTCCCCTTCCCTGCAACAAATTTTTGCAAGCAAAGTGTTTGCCACCACCACAGTATCAACACACAACCCACACGACACCTATGTCTGTACGTTTCCACCTGAGGTTGGCAGTTTGGGAGGCGAATCCCTTCTGCCCCACATCCAAGTCTGACAGCAGCATCACACTCCTGCCACTTTGACAGCAGATCCCCCAAGCGACTGCCGGTCTGGTTGCACCCCGTAAAATGTTGGTCCAAATTTTGCCTTAGCTAGCTTGCTTTTTTTTCCTTCACACCGACATACGTTGAACCATGCAAACCAAACGGCACATCACATTGAAGCAGCCATATCAGATTAACAATGAATACATGCAGATGCCTAGTGAACCCATCTGGAATACAAGATTTTTCCCTGGTTCCAAGTAAGTTCAATGTCTTACTTAAGTAATGCAGCTACTATCATCTTGATACTCCACTACAGGGGATTTCTGCATTTCTTCATGTTGCATTTGTATTAGCGCTGAGGTTTTGCAAGTGCTACTCTGAGATTATCTTCACAGCTATGGATCTGCTCAACAGCCACATATATCGTTTTGGTAAATATTATGGTATACTAAACAAACATTATTCTTAAATTATTGTTAAATCCACTCATCATCAGACTGTTGTTGAATAAATTTTTTCAGCTCTCCTGTTAGTGCAGCAATTCTGAGTCCTTGGTTATGTAAGGAATCTATCGATTGGTTGACTGTCATAAAGAACAAGACTAAATGGTCATTTTCAAAGATAGCAAACTTTTTATAAATTGAATCATCAGTTTGGAAATTAGAATTGTCCTCAGCTGTGGCAACCGTTTACATCATTGGCAAGCTATAGATGGAACGGATTTTAAAAAGAGACAACTGTCTTTTTTCCACAGGAGAAGAAATATATTAGAAGTTCACTTTATCACAATTTTCTATGACCCCCCTCAATATTTCTGCAAATGTGGGATGGTGTTCATTCTTATGGCATGTCTTTGTAATCTTCCGTCAAAATTAATTCTGAACTAATACACACAAAAATAAACAGCAGAAGACTCTTTCTGTGAGGCTTTGCGTTTTGCTCAAAACTATGCCAACTAAAACAAATAAATACAGTATCTACAAACTGTCAGACACAGTGATTGCACCTCCACTTTGTAGGGCTCTCATCCGGTGAAGGGAGCAGACACCACATTCATAACCTATAGTGTGGAATATTTGTACAGCCGTATGCCGTTCAAAAGCAGAGAAACTACCTCTGTGTGGTTTCACGACAACTTCCAGGAAACATATTTTCGGCAGATCTGTCACACATGAAGGACAGCCTACTTAAAGCAACCGAGTAATTGGACTGGACCGCAGGACAACACAAACAACACATTTTTCTCCACAATAAAGAAGTAAACGGTGGCCAAATCTGAAGCGTGGCCTTGCTGCCAAAGAATGATCGATGGCGCTGGCAGCCAGCTGGAACGTTTTCATTAACCCCTGTGTTTTCCCCCATCAATACAGCTGATTGAGTAATGGTTTTCACACCGTGAGCATTTTCTGAACGTTAATTAGAATCAGAGGGTAATGGTAGAGATTTCACAGGGTACCTCATTGCCGAGGAGAACCCAACATTCCGGGAAGCGACTGTGTGCCCGAGTAAAATGGGACAAGACTCAGAAAGATTTTTGGTGAATCTCGAGGGCAAAAACCAGCGGTCCATTCTAAGGCCATTCTAGTTGGGTTTTCTTATTTAGCATTACTGAAAATTCCTGCTGGCTACCAGCCACATCTGAAGGCTGAATATTTTTGGTGAGTGTAGTCCAAAAATAAAATAAAACACTTCACTCATAATTTATAACACATCACGCAAGGATAGAAGAAAAATTTATTGATTACGTGTTTAATGAGTGCTTATGGCCATATTTAGATAGATCTCACAAACTGTCCTGGTTAATTTCCAGTTGTTCTGATTCGCCAAGACTTGTGGGATTTGAAGTGCCTCTTGAAATCCTGCTACGTTTGACTAATATGGCCAAGAAAACTTGCTAAACTAAAACAGAAAGTTATAATCAGTATTTTTCAGAAATTTGGATTTCTCCCGCTAAGAAAGGTAAATATCTCAAAAGGCACATTGTACATTTTTTTGATAGAGAAAACAAGAGCACCAGTCAGTTCTGCGCTTCTGTTGTGTAAAACGTGGGACTGGTCAAGTGTCCTCTGCCTCCAGCCTCCTCACTGGTCTGCATGTCACCGAGACAGTAATGCAAATGAAACAACTGATAGTTCTGTTTGAAGTATTTACTGAAATCATCACTACCATGATGACTTATTGAGAGCTGTTCATAATTCTCTAAATGGGTTCCCACTTTTATTTGCACCACTTATTGAAATCAATGCATTGAACAAAAGGCCATTAAACTTCAAAATATCACAACACAAAACACAAACTCCACTTCTGAGTGCCAATGCAGTCCGGTCAACAGTTTCTTGGGGGTACTGTTGTTCATTTATGCCAGAGCTTTTATATGTGCAATATCTAACATCCAGAAAACCCCAAAAGCTTCACAGAATACATGCGGTACATCTAAACTCTCAGACTAATGTGGTAACAACAGCACATCTGTCCAAGTTCTTTAACCATACAGTGTACTTTGAGTTAATTCATTTATATCATACGTGTAAAAGCAACAGTGAATTACGCCAGGAGGACTAAGTCCTGCTACACGTGTGTTTCATTCTCAAGCACATTCACTTAGGAGACTCCTAATGGTGCCATGGGAATCCCTCCAGCGCTTTACACAGTCCATGTGCTCCATTTACAGTTTAAACAAGCCAACAGACACCAATATCAGGCCCTATGAGGCTTTATGGCTGCTTATCTTCCCCAAGTAAAAGTACTCTTGTGTGAGCAAAAACATCTTTTGTGTTTTACGACATAGAGGGAAGCAAGATTAGTGCTGAGGACAAAGTACTGTGAGCCGACCATAGTAAAAAGCTTGAGCACATTGGGATCACCATGAGGTCACCCTGGGGCACAGCAGCACGGCTTGGTCGGACCGGTTGTGGTGCTGACTGCCTAAAACACTAATGTCTGGAAAGGAACTACTGTTTATAAGAACAGGCGCTCATTTCAGAGGAGACAGTATATGATCAAACACCTTCATGCTGTGACGTCTAGCAACTCCTTCTCCAGATGACATGTGATTCTAAGCCTGGACGCAACTATGACTTCACTATAAACTAAATAATATGTTATCAACTGCAATGAGGTTAGGTTTTGGTCTAGTTAAACACACACACGCACATTAATGAATGTTCTTGTGCTCCACGCACAAGGCAGACACCACACGTTGCTTATTACATGTGGACACAACAAACAATTGGTGCTACACACATTATTGATGTAAGGATAGTAAACTTTGGTGATATATAATTTGCTTTTTTTCCTTTCTCCTTGGCTAGGGCTGTACTAAATACAACCACTTTAATTGTTGAATATATAATGTGTTATTACTTTTCACCTTTCCACCGCTACATTTTTTGACCAGGGCAGCACCAGGGAGCACAGCTACTTAATATATAAAATGAAAAACATAGTGGGTACATTTTTTTACTTAAATGTAAGGGGGAACCATATCTTTTTTAACACAATATTTTATAAGCATGAATTTTTTTCTTGACTAGTGCATTTTTCCTACAAAATATAGGTTTCAAAATTTTTGGCAACCCCACTATTATTGTTTGGCATAACCTCCCCTGGAGAGAATAACAGCACTGAGCCTCTTCTTGTAATGTCTGACAAGGTTGTGGAACATTTGTAGAGAGATGTTGGACCACTCCTCCAGGCAGAATATTTCAGGTTCCTTTTGTTCTCTTAGGACTGCAGAGTTCAAACCCAGAGACTGAGATTCTCACTGCAAACGTTCATTTTGTGTTCCCACAACCCTTTCTTTGCTGATTTTGATGAATCTTTGGGCTGATTGTCTTGTTGAAAATTCCGTCTATGGTCAAGTTTCAACCTCTTAGCAGAGACAATCGGGTTTTGAATTAAAATATCCTGGTTCTTAGTGGGATTCACTATGGCATCAACCTTTCCAAGAGCCCCAGGACCACTAGCAGCAAAACAGCCCCAAATCATCAATGACCCACTAGGGGCTTTTCCTTGTATGCAGCTGTTTGTTTCACCAAAAATGCCAATGGCCAAAAAATTTAACTTTGGTCTCATCTGATTATAATACACAATTCCACCTGTAGTTCCAATGATGCTTAGCAAAGTTCAAGCACTGCACTGTAAACTGCATTTATGTATGTATTTATTTATTTGTTTGTTTGCTTTTGTCACTTATTTATCGTTATGTGTCCTGTATTCTACTGCTGTAGAGCGAATTTGACGGTGGGGATCAAACCCTTATCTGGATTGCCTTCAGTAAGTTCTTCCTCACTGCAATTCTTTCAAATACCTTGTTAACGCAGAGGTGGCATCAAACAATTGACTTTGAAACTTGATAATACCGATATTCTACTAACCTGAACTTCTGAAATTGAACCTTAGTTTCTTTGCCTCCCTCACCATCCTCTTTATTGGGGTCCTCTTCTTGGCAAATTTGCAAGTCTTCCAGACTTCTGAAACTTTTCTTTGTTGCCCTGAATAAGCTTAGTGGTGTTTTCAACTGCTTAGGTCTGTGTAGGTCAACAACCATCTGTCTCTTTTCAGCTGAAAGCTGTTTGGCTTTAAGCACGGTGATGGATGACAAAGGGATTTTCCATGCATACAACCTCATATTTATACAAGCAGAGAAACAGGAACTGGTGAAACGCATCATTGCAGTGCTTGGAGCCTGAGACCAACTGAAAAGCATAGAACAACAGAGACCACTTTAATTGTATTTGAAATATTCCTCAGGGGTGCCAATAACATCAAAAAACTCAAACAAGCACTATTCAGCAAAATGTTTTGTGTTTTAAAAATTATTGTAATAAAATGAAAGTAAATGTTTTCAGCCCAAAAATATGATTTATTGTAGGCATTGTTTCTTTTATACATTAAATTTGGATCATTTTCACAAAGGGTGCCAATAATTCTGGAGTTGACTGTATGAATGACCACCTTATACATCTATGGACAGACCTATATGAAGGAGTCATAAAACAGCTGTGATAAAAACATTAACTAAACATCGCTGCATGAAAGGACTAAATGGCTCATTTAAGACCAGTCAACACATTTGCATACAGATGGTGTCTAAACTAATGAAGAACATTTTGGTGTAACTTCTCTTTTTCTCTCGCACCTTATAAATCACACACTTTCCTCTCAAAAGGAGCATCTCAATTTTTTTAGTCGGCCAAGAAAATTCCTGGCAAGCTTTGCCTAAAGTTTCTTGCTCAAGCCTTGGCTGCTCAAGGATGAAACGCTATAAATGATTCTGAAATATCAATAGAAGCATTAAGCAGTTGGAGGGTCTGAACAAGATGAACGGGGCTGACTCTTTCGTTGACAATCCACCCCAACAAGGAGGATAGTCGCTTCATTATCTTGCCTCACTTGGAGCTGAGGCACACACACATTTCACGCAGATAGGATCTTCTTCACGCCTATAAATTACAGTTGTGTGATCAATATGCTTTGAAAAATAATGACAAACACAGGCTGGGGCTTAATGGAGATGATGTTATTGCAGAGGACGGTGTCCTGACACTGTTATTTTACTGCTGAACATCAGAGAGGATTTAATGGTGACACAAAAGCTCCACACTTTTCTGAGTTTCAATTCCCACTACTACTTAATAAAGAACAAAAAGGGATATTTATGCATTGAGTCTTTGTCCCATTTTGTGGGTTGTCAGTGCATCTGAGAAAGAAAGATGAACAGCTTGAAAAGAGACCATAAACATTTAGGCAACTGCAAAGCAGACTGGGAAAAAGAAAGGAGAGACACTTTCTGTAGCTTCGAGATGGAAAAACAGATGCTTAATGAACTCTGTAAGTTCTTAAATTCATAATAATACATTTTTGTTCGAGCATTAAGGTCTGTCTCTCCTTTTGGAATATCTTTTCTCATCTTCTACCCCCACAGAGGTTTTTCCCAGATGAGCTGGAATTAACCACCGTCTCAAATCCAGTCAGTCACAAAAGCGTTGAGATTTTGTTTAATAATAAAACATGACTGACAGGGAGCGAAGGCTGTATATGTTAATGTGTTCCTCTGAAATTTGGACGATCATTAGTAATTCATGGTACGCACTTTATTAAACCAGGTTTTGTTTATTTATTTATTACAATGAAAATGGAAAGTTGAAGTTTGGTAAAACGTAATTTCAGGAGATAATGCACTGGACCAAAATATGTCTGCTGGCTGCTAGGTGTCACTTCTTGCCAAAATTTTCCCACAATGCAGTGCAGATACCACTATACACACATTCCACTGCAGCACTGAGGTCTTTCAATTTCTTTGTTTTAGTTAGTTATTAAAAGGCATAAACACTGTCCATCTGCTTGTCTGCATGTTTCCTCTCACAGTCAGTGTTGTTAACCTGGGGTTTTGGGAGAAAGGCAGCCATGTGCAGGAGGTGGACAGTTTCACATTTTGTCAGTTTGTCTCAGTAGACTTTTTACTGGCTTCCCTTTGAAGACGTCAGAGGTCTTGTTTCACCTAGATTTCTGGCCAATGCTGAGAAGATCTTGCAGTGTCACAGTTTAACCATCTCCAAGGAGCAAAACCACTTGAAACTCCTGCCACACAACAGCCAAAAACAGAGCAACATGGAATAGCTAATATTACAGGTCCAGGAAATGTTTAATAAAAATTGAGTGGTCTATTTCTGGAGGACCTTCCACAGAAGAAACAGAGGACAAAAATAAGAAAAGTCTTATTTCTTGAAATAGCATATAAAGACAAAAGAAATAACATATGTCATTCCTACAGAACTGTAAAACTGTTTTTGCTGTCCATGAATATTTACATATGGAACATTTGCTCCATCTGCAAAGAACTGCATACACATCAAATGCTGGGTAATTAATTCTGTACGAGTTCCATCATTACCAGACATCAGAGACAGCTTGCAATGATAGAGGCAAATTTACACTGTAAAATAAGTTCAGCATGGGCCACTGATGATGCTCCAGTTCTGATAGAATACATTAGTTAGTACATTGACTTTATAAGGAAATTTATTTCTGGCTTAAACTGGCTTAAACTTAAGGCTGGTTTCTCTTTTTTTCAGCCAGTCTTGATAAAGGTCTCAAATGCAGGCACTCAGAACACGCTAAAACACCTACTATGCTCATGAATAATATGCTGTGCTTTTAAAATGCCATGACTTTCATACCACTCCTGCAGGTCCAGTTGTTATGGTTTAATTCGTGATTTGAATATGGAAAACTGGCCCTAAAGAAAAGTAAAATGACATCTTCTGTTGATTAACATGAAAGGACATCTTCAGTTCTTCCACCTTGGAGTCCATTATTTTAGACCCAGAGCTGGAGGACCCACAAAATCCACTGTCAGCCACGACGGCTCTCACTGACTACTAAGTCCAGCTGTCTCTGGGCTTACGTAGTATATATTAAATGTTAAGAAGTATAATTTTTTAAAAAATGTTGGGACAAAAGCTAATTTTTGAAATGGGGGGCCATTTCGTTTCAGCTGTAATGGCCCCGACATCCATACTGAAGCCAATCTGTTCTAGACTGTTTACGTCTTACCCAATGCAAATTATAAAATATTCACAAAAATTATATAAATAATTCTTTTCACCATATGTACAGTGTTTGATGAGAGGCACAGGAAAAGCATGGGTAATTAAAAATAAACTTTAATAATCTTTTAATAACACCCATTCATTTTTAAGTCTTCACAGCCTGTTCTCTCAGCAGGAGGCAGTGAGGGATGTACTTTCATACAACAGAAGTTGCACATGTCTGGGAACAACATTATCTTTTTTATAAAACTCTGTAGAGCTGCCTAACATGGAGGTCAATGCCATGCTCAGGTGTCAGTCAGTCCACTCACACAATGTTCTCTGCAAAAGCTTCATTCAGCTAAACCCCACTTTCCAAAGAGCTTAATGACATTTGGGCCAATAAACACCACCCTTCTTACCATCATTTTTACCCAGTCAAGCATAATGTGTTGCTCAACTTCATCACTTAGTGCTTTCATCAGTAACATTTAACGGAGGGATTTCTGCAGAATTAAGTGGGAGGGGCACAGACTGAAACTGCCAGATGGAATTCTCCATTTGGCAAAAGTAGAGCAAAGTCTTGGTGCTTCTCTTACTGATCATTCAGAATCAAATTGGAGATTGTGAGCCATATGCAGTACACTCACAAGTCCATTATTGTTCCCATTGGTACAAATTAAATGTATGTATGCAAATTAACGATGAGAAACTAATAAATTGGACACTTCAGGATAAAAACCAATAGCATCAGGTTTTTACAGGTGAGTCCAAAAGCAAAAAAATATATCCTGGGCCATTGGAAGCGCTGCTCTGGAAGACTTGATTTCCTCCCTCTGAATGACACTCATCAGAGTCCAAAATATACTTTTTTAGCCCAGAATCTTGACACCAAGTCCTGACAAGTACAAACCAACTGACAGCAAAGTGACTACAAGGGCAGGTAGAGGACGTGGCGGACAATGACCTCAGTGCCAGATTACTGGGACCAGTCCTTTAATCGACTTACGCCATTCCAGTCACCATCATCCGGAACCTCATCAGCTTTCCACTGCATCCACCGCCCACAAATCCCAGGATGTTGAGCCAGTGTGCAAATGGGGTTCTGCCTTCATCCGTTTTCAGTCTTCCAAACACATGGAAACCTCTGTTTAAGTACATGAGCTAATTCTCTATATAAAAATATACACATTTATATTTTAAATAAATAAATGAAACTGTTGTACTTGACTAATCTAAATTCTGGAAACATCTTCATCAACCTTTCAGGCAAAATGTCAAACTTTGCATTTTGTTTGCCCTGTTAAAACAAAACTAATGTTATTCGTAAACTTTTCCTGCCAGGCAAAAAAAAAAAAAAACCAAAGGAAACAGAAATCAAAGTCATCTTATTAAAAAACTCACAGAACACAGAGAGACCATCCCAGCAGACAGGACTTTTTTTTTTTAATCCATTTGGGAACAGCATTAGGCCACAGCAATGGACAGGCAGAGACTGAACACTGAAAAGCTGCACATCCACTTATGCAGAACAGGGGGTGACAGTCAGATGGTTTTATCAAATTTGATCAAAGAAATAAACATTTAGCACCATCTAATAAGTAACAAAATTGCTTAGAATTATTGTGCAGGTCAAACGTTAATTTTTCAAGTGGGAGAAAATTTTACATTTCACAGAACCACATATTTACCGAAGGAATTTCAGTTGTAGACCAAAGCATTAAAATACATTTCCTTGCCAAGTATGTCAGTGTGAACAGCCTACATTCCATGACCCCTACATCTGAGATGTGATTTAACTTGAAAACAGACGAGGACAAATCAAACTTCACATTAAAGGTCTTTCAAATGGATAAGTGGTGCTGACCAAACCAAAAGTTTGTACCTTATCACAGTCCCAGAATAGGTGTATCAAAGTGCCAGGAGCAGTTTTACATTTCAGATACAGCAGTGATGCACGTGGGAACATCCTGTGAAGATGCATTGAGAAAGGTAGATCCTGCAAATGATCTCACAGTTTTGCTATTGGATCTTTAGAGAAGATCAGGCTGGGAGAACTTTAGCACAAATAACTGACCATTCATGATCACTGAAACACACATGGAAGTCATGTTCCCATGTCTCCCACAAAGCTTAGTAGGAATTATTACCAATAGGTGTTAAAATGACATAAAATGCAGAAAGCAAGCCTCACTGCAGTGATTTGGTTCTTCATTTTAATTAATTCTGTCTCAAGTTCATTCCTTTTGTACGAGGTTGGAAGAAAATGATGACTGTAAATATTTATTAAGGAGGGAGATTCTTAGATCTTCAAAGCTAACCGTTGTTCATTCTGAAGATGAATGTGACAACAACCTTTTAGACAACATTTCTGAAGTCCGATTTGGCTAAGGTTTTTGGGAAGCAAACACATGTGACATAAGATTTGTGGTAATATCTGGGTCAACTGCAACAGGATACCAAAGAGAAACACCGAACAGGATCCTGGGATCTCTTAATGTCTCTCCAGATTAGAACAGTGTTAAATATGACAAAGTTCTCGGTTACACCTTGTGAAAGGCAAGGACCTTAGCAGTCTGTAGAATTGTTCATAATTTAAGTGAGTAAAGTTCAGCCTCGACTGTTTGGTTTTGGGAAGCTCCCTTTGAAAGTCAGCTTCTACATACACTGGCCAGTAGTCAGAGACCACAACTGAGCCATCTTGACATGGTCTCACTATATGAATAAAGCTGTGAAGAATGATAATATAATCTAACATGGAATACTTATTTATGAGGGTCAGCATAAAATGTATAGCCTGTAGTGTCAGGGTGTAGTTCTCTCATATGTCGTATTCTCCAGTGCAGTTGCGGATTTTAAATTTGATTTAGAGGACTTTAATGATTTATCAAGGTTATTATCTAATGTGCAGTTAACATTGCCTGCCAGGCATCCAAGTCCTCTGCAACAATGGCAAAATAGCTGCACCATACGGAAAATAAACTTTGAGTCTATGTTCAAAGCATAAACGTTTAAAACCATTATATGCTGTACAAAAAAGAGCCAGAAATCAAAACTAATCTGTCTTCTGAGTCCTGTTTGTTCATAGTCCAGGTTAAAAAGAATGTTCTTGTTCTTGGAGGTAAAAGAAGACAAATAAACTTGGCCAGTACTGTCTCTTTAAGTTTTGAGAGCTTTTTTGGGTAAAAAAGGGTTTCTTGCAGCAGGGCAATTGCTGCTTTTTCTATTTTACAATTTTTATAATTACACCACCCACACCCTTTTCATTCCATGTTATAATCTTAAATGCACAATTCATGTAATGCTCCAGTAAAATAGCAATGGTGTCCTCAAGTGGATCTGTTGTGGTGGTGGGCATACTGATGTGGGTCTAGTGTGGGGAGTACGATGCAGGCCTTGATGTGAAACATGGCAAGTCTCTCAAAGCACTTCATGATGACCAGGGTGAGTGTGATGGGGCAGTAGTCATAGAGACAAGACACAGGTAATTTCTTGGGAACCAGAGTGATGACGGTGGATTTGAAGCACTCAGGGACACCAGCCTGAGTCAAGGAGGTGTTAAAGATGTCAGTGGAGACCTCTGCCAATTCACACAACTTTAACACACAGCTGGGGATACAGTCTAGTCTTGTAACTTTTCATATGTTGACTCTCACCAGAGTTCTCCTCATATCAGTTAGGGACACAGAGAGTACCTGGTCACCAGAAGGAGGTGCTACTTTCATGACTGGGGTCATGAAAGTCATGAAACCTATGGTATATATTTCATGCAGAGAAGGCCCTAGCCATTTCACTGAAATCACACCACTTCTGGGTGGTATGAGGAGGCTGCTCAAGATAGAATCATAAACGGCAATCTTGAAAGTTGATCTCACATTTCTTCAGAGCAGCTCTTAGGATATCCTCTATCAGACAGGCATACAAACTGCATGATTATATTCCTCAGGCGAGCATTTGGACTGGGAACACCAGCCAGGTATCTGTAGATAGAATCTATTGCAATTGGAGGGAAATCTACCCATATATGGGCCCAGAATGGCAGTTGTGGAATTTTTTAAGGGAAGTTTTTTCTTCAGTGTTTTCCTATATTCTGAACAAAACTTATTCTCCCCCTCATCAAATTTATTCGTATTCTAGCATTTTTTCAAGTCCAGAGATCCTTGTCTGTATTGCAGTGAACTTTTTTCAAAGTACTTACTATTCAGTGGGTAAGTTTTGTTTCTTTGAGAAGGACAAAAGCTTCTTTAGCTCATTGTTGACAACCCATATCTCAGATGTATTATCATCCAGCTTTCTTGCCTTATTCTTAACCTCATCAGGCTTCTTCAACCGGCAGTTAATAGCTTTCATCCAAAAAATTAAGTCTTCATTTACCCAAATGCTTGAACGGCTTGAAACACCTGGCTTCATTTTCCATGATGTCTCCAGGAATATATTAGCAATGCGCCCAGACAGAGAACTGTGTGACATGTGACGTGTTCTGTATACAGACTGCAGATTAGGATGTTCACTGCTGGTCCAGAACTCAAACACCCCAAACACAACCCACCAGGACTATTTCTGACAAGCCAGCATAGAAAGCCCTCTGCAGAGTCACGAACAAGAACAATTACAGAGGGCCACAAAGAGTGCAGTTCTTCGGCTGTCGCCATTCCCATAAGCGACTGCCTTGGAGGGAAAAGACTGTGTGACACAAGAGCAAATGACCTTTACAAATGACAGTAAAAGTATTCCACTGAAAAAAATACCCAGCATCAGATATAGTACATAACGTATCAAATATAATGTATCAGATATAATACATTTTGAAAAGAGCATCTTTGGCACTTCAAAGTTTCTCTGGAATCTTTTCCAGTTGTGCAAAAGCCTTCCATTAAGAAACGTATCTTTACAAATTGATCTGATATTTCCAAGACTAAATTGCAATTAAAATGTGGCTTCTAAACACGACATTTATGTTAAGGCTGCCAACTGGGTATGTATATTCAGAAATTTCTCTACAGGTGAGGGGGAAAAAAATCACAGTTCTGTGGGAATTACAGGGTCATGGGCTTCAATGCAGGTCAAAGACAGATGATGATACATGTAGATTGTGCTTTTACTAAATTGATAGTAAAACCAGAGTGGTATAAATGGGATCCATAATTTGTAAGTCAGTTTGCATAAAAGCATAAGTTTATGAAAGAGTAATGATCTTTCATAAATATTACTGAAAGAAGTGGACATTATCCACAAGACACTTTAGCGGGGGATTAGACAGTTTTATCCAATGATACTATTAATTAAAATTGCAATCTTCCAGAAATCATCAGGAAATCTACTGTCATAGACCACAAAAAAATGTCAAAAACAGCCACAGTTACAAAAAAGCATAAATTAAATTGTAAATAAACAATTATTTGGGTAGATGTTAGTATTTTTTCTAAGTAGGATAATTTACACGTCAAAAGCTTGCATGCAGCAAGATAAAGAACAAAGTATAAAATCACTGCCACAACATACAGCATCAAAGACTTTGGTGTATATGTTCTGAAATAAGGTAATAAGGTCTTTTAAGTATTACTGTAATCTATGTTATACCTGCTGAGCATTCAAATCATTTATACTTTTGTGATTTAGGACATCATCATTTCAGAACTATTTAGATTTAAAAGCATAAATCTCTGATTTATAAATCAGATTTATAAATCTAAATAGTTCTAATAGTTCTAATAGTTCTATGGCTCATCAATACAAACAGATTATCAACGAGGTTTATAAATGGATTAAACAGTCATAACACTGTGCGGCCCACAGTGACATGACATAACTATTGTACTTGTGCCAACAGGTAAAAAGTAAGTAAAAAAACACCATTTTATAGCCTATGCTAAGGGTGTAGGATTAAGAGCAATAAGAAGGTATACATGCTCATTGTTATTTTCCTTTTTTAGGGTAGATGCACTGCAAGCAGGGATCTGCATAAAGAGGACATCAGACCCTGAGAACCCTTCTGTCTTGGCACCTTTCTTGATCCCTGAATTCTCTAAACCACCCCCCCCTTACAGGAATGTCAGCATCTTCACAAAGTAGTTAAACTCACCTTTTGTCTTAGATTATGATATTACAATGTCTCGCATCCATCTGGCCTCTTGATCCTGCCTAGTTTATATGTTTTCCATATGTTTATATGTTTTTTTTTAAGTCCAGTATCAGGCAGCTTCATGTCCAATGAGTCCATGATTTCATCTGCTTTCCTTTATTTTCCCTTGAGCTGTCAGCTAAGTATTCACCAGGCCAACATCACACCAGCAGTTAAAGAAGTGAGCTTTAGCCTCTGCATTTTCTGCAGACAGAAATAATCTCAGTTTGTTCACACAAAGCACTTGCTGTCACTTCAGTTTACTTTACTTTTCTATTGCACCCTTCCCAGCATGTTTCCTCAGAGTGCTTGTCACTGAGCAGTAATGTAATGTGAAAAAATATATGCAGGTAAACCCTGATATGCAGTTTTGCTATAATGCAGCTAAACTTTTAATACCAGCTCTCAGTTTGGGCAATAGATGCTTCTCTATAACACAGTACCAGAAATACATGTGCAAGAAATGAAGAAATTCAAAGTTTCCTTGTTGCCAGAGCAGCTTGTTCCTGTCCCATGCTGCCTTGCAATGTAAAACTGATCAGTAAGGCAGCCTGTAAAGGACATACTTTGCGAATATCCTTAATGTTTCATGTCTCACGATCGATTTGTTTTCACATGATGGAAAATCAGAGCATCTCCATTTAAATCTCATAATTAAAGTGTAATCCAGCAAAATGCCCCTTGTGTGTGGTTGCTGCACAATGTAATGTGACGCAATGCTCTGTGTGTGTGTGTGTGTGTGTGTGTGTGTGTGTTTGTGTCACATGGTACAATCCTGCAAGTGCTACATGTTTGGGAATAGGCTGGGAATTCTTTTTCCCATTTAAAATAAAGTAATATAAGATCCTGTTGTACACAATTTCAATTTGAGCATCAGTTTGAAGAATTCAAACTCCAGATCAGATACAAAGATACTGGGCCTGTCTTTGAAAGCAAAAGTCTCTGACTTGATTCTCACTTCATGTAGGAACAATATTTACCTTCAGCTAATCCAGTAAAAATTGCAAAGATGTATAAATGGGTAAATCACTGTAAGAACCTTCACACTGTGATGTGCTTTGGAGAAAGCTGTGAAATAAATAAAGTGATCTGGAAGAGGAAAAAAACCCTCTTCAGGACATGAATACCGTAATGGACAACACATAACCAATTTTGGTATTTCATTTTTAACTCAACAAAAAGTGAATCAAAATACAGAAGCCATTTGTAAAAAATGAAGTGCATCCTTCCTGCTTCCATAGGAATTAAGATGGTAACTAGCGGTCAACTGGTGTGGTGTGCAGCTGAACAGTTCATCATGAGGATGTGTGAGCACCTGTGTAAAAAGCAGAACTTCCAGCAGTTTGGTGGTGTGGGGCATTCGGGTGTGTGTTTGCACTATGCCAAGAACTCAGAGTAGCAGCTGTTGCAGCTCATCAGTGTGAGAAGGGTTATAAGGTTGTTTCCAAACAATCCAAAATCCATTGTTCTACAGTGAAGGATTATTTACAAATGAAGACAGTTTCCAGTGAGGGTCATCCCAGAAGATTAATCCAAGCTTCTCTAGGGCTCTCATTTACTGTACATTTATGCCATTCATTTTTATCCCACACACTAAATGAATGTGATTAAAATCTCCGTGATTAAAAATTTAAGATTAAAATATAGCAGTGATTAGAATTTATTCTCTTATTTGCAGAAGCATTTTTTATGAACATATAATCATCACAGAAATCACACAGAAAGCAAGAGACGCATCTACAGACCTGCAGCCCTCAGTCAACATGTTAAATGTTAAAGTTCATGACTCCACAAGTATATCACCACAAACACCTAATACTAACCATCAAGCACAGTGGTGGAGGGATGACAAACTGAGCTTGTTTTGCATCCACAGGACCTGGGCACCTTGCAGGCATTGAGTCAACCATGAAATCTCCTTTAATATCAAAATATTCTACAGGCAAATATGAGGCCAGCTACCTGACACCTAAATGTTGGCCAAAATTGGGTCCTGTAAGCAGACAACAGCCCCAAGGAAAAGGAAATCTACAAGGGAATGGCTGAAAAAGAAAAGCATCAAGGTATTGGACAGGAGAAGTCAAAGCCCAGACCTCAACCCCACTGAGATGCTGTGGCTGGATCTTAAGAGAGTCGAGCAAAAACCAATGCCAACAAATATCACTGAACTGAAACTTTTGTCAAGAAGAGTGGGTGAAAATTCCTCCAAAATAATGAGAGAGATCGATCTAGAATCAAGATCAAGAACCTTTTATTGTCGGATTGTCTTATACAGCAGGTGTGCAAGGGAGCGCAAAATAAATTTCCTCTGGTCCACAGTGTGCAGAATAGGGAGGAAAAAATCAGACAAATAAATAAAAAAGTAATATAAATGCAGATTAATAAATGTAAATTAAAAAAGATACATAAATATAAATGTATGAATATATAGGTAATGTAGGTAACGTCATCCAGAAAAAGAAGCATAATTCTGCTAAAAGTGTTTCTACCAGCTATGGAATCATGGGATGTACTTGGGTTTATTTTTGTAATAAATAAATCATGACATAATGAAATCTTTTATGTGTTGTTTGTCATCTGCGGTTAGATTTGGCTAATTTTGGACCTGCTGAGGACCACATTCCTTTGTGGGCTAATATGAAAACCCATAAAATCAAAAGAGGGTGTACTTTCTTTTTCACTGCAAATATTAATTATTTCCCGCTGCAGCCTTTCAGAAATTGGCAAGAGTTTTAAAAATCTAATTTCCTTACAAGAACTACGGTTCATTTTTTACATTAACAAGATGGTAAAAAATAGTGTATTTTGTATCTGTCTGAATAGTTAAACTTTTGAAGTATTTCCACTGATTTTCATGGTTGTTTCTTTATGGAATGAATAAATCTGGTCATGGCATGGGTCAGACTTCCTTTTATAATTATTTGTCTGTCCATCAGTCTAATTAGATACATTTACATAATTTGTTAACTGCTTTCACACTGAGTCTTTGATCCATTCCCATTTTCACAAACCGCTTGTCTTACATCCAAGTGCAGTGCTTCAGGGTCTGTTCTAGAAACATAGGGCATAAAGCAGGGTACACAGGGTGTTAGTTTACACACACACACACGCACGCACGCACACGCACACACACACAAACTCACACACTGAAAAACATGAAGACGTTTTCAGGCTGTAGGAGAACACCTATGCAGAAATGAGGAGAACATGTAGACTGAGCCAAATATTATATGCAAGTTTAGTTTCTTTACATGCAAACAGCCCAAATGCTGCGAGGCACCAGTGATTCCCACAGGGATATTTTATCCACTTAAATGCTGTTTCACTATTTAATAAAGTCAGTGCAGGTGCCTCAGTACAGTGTGCAGGTCATCTCCCACTGAATTGTCTTTCTTTATTGTGGCCACCCTACTTGTTGGAAGAACTTATGAAGAAAGAGCAAATGGTTGTTCCTCTCTCTGCCTACAGGATGTATCCAAGTTAATTCTTCTGGAGGTGACTGGATTCTCCTGGGCACTTGGAGACAAACAGAAAAGGTGCACTAAATTACTCCACAAAAAAGGAACCAGAGAACACACTTCATTATAGGAACACCATAATGTCCTTAACACCTTCCGAATGTTTCAGCATGAGAGCAAAGGGTCATTATCCATCTTACTAATGGTGTCTAACTATAGTGTCTACAGCACAACTGTGCTACATTTCACTTTATGGTGGCCTAGTGAGCAGGGAAGCTGTAACTCCATTTCAGACAGTTACCGCCTGTCTAATACAGTTAACTGAAGATGTCTGGGGAGTCACTTTTCTGCAAAATAGAAAAAAAACGTTTCTTGGGATTCCACTCTGTGGCTGATGGAGATACAGCTGTAACCTGGTTTCAGAGCTACTGATCCCTTGACCACAACCTGGAGGACACAACTGTTCCAGACAAGGGCAGTTTGGGAAGACCGGGCCGCTGGCTCTGGAGTTTACACATTGTGGTCAGCTGAGTGGTCAACACACAAACCCTTTCCAAGAACAAGTCAATGCAGGTCTTGCATTGTGGACCTTGTAAAGATGGTCTTTTCCCAAGTGAGCTGAGAGGAAGAGCACAGTTATATATCTTATTGGTTCTCCACTGGGGGGGTTAAGCAAAAGTCATTCCTGATGGTTGGTACTTTTCATAGGCATAGCAACAAGAAGCCCATCTCTTTCAGAGTTCAAGCAAGCCTATGCATATCTTCCCTAAGTACAGCTGCTAATATTTTTGGTCTCCCAAAAGCTGTTATGCAACTAATGCTTTCAATATATACTGAATTTATTGTGGATTCAGCTTTGTTTTTTATCTCTTTCCCATGTGGATCAGCTGGGTTTAAAATGCTTACAGTGAATGCAGTTAAGTGGAAACATACAGGGTGCGCTTTGTGGGCAGTTCATCTCACCTTGCTGGTAATGACAACGAAGTACTATAGAAATTTTTCTCCCAGAATTCAGAATACCTGGAATGGACTCCCAGAACAGCTCTAAGGTTGAGAGTACTTCTCAGTTTCCTCTCTAAAATTATACACTTTACATATAACCCAGTTTGAAAGTGTGAACAGTCTGAAGACTTTCCAAGACTTTCTGAAGGTAAAAAGACAGCCACAGACAAAGGGGTTCCAGACAAGGCACTAAATTAATATAAAAATGAATGTTTAATAAGCCACTAACCCATTAATAAAACCTGACATTTATTACAGTGATTGGACAGCTGCAGACAAGGCTAAAGAAAGGAGCTCTTATTTCTACAACATTGAAACGAAGTAAGGTAAAAAGCCCTTTTGTGGCAAGGATGACAGAACGCAGTTATTGGGTTGACTGCTCTGAAACAGGAGTCCCACAATCTCTCCAGTCACTGGGGCTCGTGAAGGCAGAGTATAGATCCAGGCATCCCAAACCTCCAGCGTGGTTAACACTATCGAGGCGGGTGTGGATAGACGCAGGACAAAGGCATAGATGTGTAAACAGTAGCGCAGGACAGAGAACAGCAGCTCTGAGTGCGAAACAGACCACAGACAGACAGTGTGAGAAAGAAAACTGTGCAGCACCTGCTGTCTGAGTGTCTGGCTGTGGAAACAGTGAAGGGAGGCAGAGCATCACATACAGCAGTACCAAACAGGGTGGCAGGGTATCACTTTCCAGCCACACACGGGAATAAAAATACAAACCCAGTGGTACAGGGTACAGTATAGGGTACAGGGTACAGGTACAGTAGAGGGTAGAGGCACAGGTACAGTACAGGGTACAATAGAGGGTACAGTACAGTGCACTGGGTACAATTCAGGGTAGAGGTACAGTTCAGGGTACAGAGTAAAGGTCCAGGGTACAGTACATGTTCAGGGTTCAATACAGGGTACAGGGCACAGCACAAGGTACAGAGTACATCATAAAGGTACAGGGTGTAATGTACAGGGTGCAGATAAAGACTACAGTACAGGGCACAGTACAAGGTATAGAGTTCACTACAGGGTACAGGTACAGAATACTGTGCACAGGGTATAGTACAGAATACAAGTACAGAGAAAATGTTACAGATAAAAAGTACAGATACATGATACAGTATAGGGTACAGGGTACATGTAGATGACACAGTAGAGGGTATTAGGTATAGTGCAGGTATAGAGTACAGTACACAGGGTACTATACAGTGTACAGGTACAGAGTACAGTAAAAGATACAAGGTATAGTCCAGAGTACAGGTACAAGATTTCAGATACAGGGTACAGATACAGGGTACAGTACAAGGTGCAGTGTACATGATAAAGTACAGAATACAGGGTAAAGTACCTAGTACAATGTACAGGTACAGGGTACAGAACAGGGTAAAAGGTACAGCACAGGGTACAGGGTACCGTACAAGGTATAGTGTACAGGTAATATGCACAGGATACAGTACAAGATAAGTACAAAGGTACAGTACAGAGTACAGGTACAGGGAACAGGGTACAGATACAGGGTAGAGCACAAGGTACAGTTTACAGGTACATTGTACAGGCTACAAGGTACAGAACAGAGTATAGAGTACAGTAAAGGGTACATGGCAGAACAACAGAGTCATGAATAAAAAGAATATCTCACCTCTTTCACAAAATGTGATTTTTTTAATGAATAATATTCCGCCTTCTGAGACTCCTGAATGAAATCGGCCTGGAAAGAGTTAAACAAGGAAGGATTAGTGGAAGAGACTGAATGTTCTTCAGGTGGTGAAGGAATGAATGTAGAAGGTGGGCTGTGCAGAAGAAAATTATAGCAAAAAAATTTTGAATGCAGCATATGTATAAGCAGTAAGGGGTTTGCCACCATGTTCTTCCACTTATGCGACTGAAATGTGTACTATTATTCAGTGATACTAGTTAATTAAAGGGTCGTTCACATTTTTCTTAAAAAAATGTTTCTGTAAATAAGAAAGTTAATTGTAATCGCTGCTGTCTTCTTATCTGTTTATTAATTGTGCAATTCATTTAGTGTGTGGGATAAAAACGAATTGCATACATGTAAATGAGGGGCATAGAGAAGCTCCTTTGTGGAAGTGGGATTTACATGGGTAATTTTGAGGGAAAAATAAATAAGTCAACAAAAGGCCCTTTTGTTCATTCACCACTGGCTAATATTTGGCGGCTGGGAAATTACTGTGTCATGCAAATTTGAGTTTTTTCAAATGAATGCACAGCTATTTTTGTTTAGTATTTTAGATTAAAGACACTAAATGCAGACCGAATCAACACTGTAAGAGAATTCTGATTTCATAAGTTGTAGTTTCTGATATGAACATGAAATAATGAATAATGCATTAATATAGTGTAAGGACTACCTGAAAATATACAGAATACATGTACTTTGATTTATAGGCAGGAGCACATTTAACATGTCTGTGAAATTATGATGACCGGCTGTCTTAACTGTCTCTGCTTCAGCTGTATGAAGCTTCAGATAAGCTCCAAATAAAAGGAAGTTCATATGGTGAATGCAGAGCCCAGAAAGAACGACAAAGTGTTGTGAAAAATAAACATCGAAAATTATGCCAAAAATCAATGGAAAAGCACTCTGATATGACAGTGCACACACTCCTCCACCTGTGCTTGCAAGGTGACGCAAGGAGACGAAGCTCAGATGGGAAGAGAACTGAAAGGAATTGCTGAGGAAGAGGGAACCCCAGACGGCTCAGAGGAGGTGTCTAAATACACCCAATTAGCCCTCTTTTAAAAGGGGGGGGGTTAAAAGTGCAGTTATTGCTGCGATTCCACAAGGCAACCCTTGTCCACCGGTTGGGACAACAGCCATTCACACCCAAGAGAACAGGAACAGCTTCAGCTCCGGCTACAAGTACAGGACAACAAACATCCTTTTCTTTAGCCTGAGCATAAGGAAGGCGCACGACCCTGTGGACCCCCGTCCCTCACCTCTGCTTCATTTTTCATGCATCACGTCGAATCATTAGCCATAAATAATGGAGGCGCACTGATTGTTTGGGGAATTGACAGCTTTTCTCCAGCAGGTGAATAACCCTCTGCGTTCCTTTCATTTTTTTAACCTTTTAAAATCTGCTCATGCCCCTCTGCCAAGTGAAATGAATATTAATGGAATTTGCATGATAATTGCAAGGCGAAATGCATAATAAAAGGCTAAAGGGGCCCTGATTCAGAGTGAAGCAGCGAATAAAGAAAGTAGGTATCATGGGGGTTTGAGTGTGCCACGTCAGCCAGGGGCCTGGAGGCGGGACAAAAGTGTGCCATGACCCACTGCCCAGGCCCACAGACCCAGGTGGTCCCTGACTGAGTGCCAGGATGCAGCGCACCCTGTCTGGGTGTCAGTGCATGGCGAGAAAATGACACCGTGCCTTGAGTAAATTTAAATCCTAATTACATCCAGCTATAAAGGTCTGCAAGGGCCACCAGGACAGCTCTCTGTGTTTGAGAAAGGAGGAAAACAAGGACAGTCCAGTTTCACGCTGACTTCCAGACAGGTTATTCTTCTTGCTGTGGCTCTCACTGGGCCGCTCAGCCTTTGTTTCCACAGCCAAGTGGTGCGCTTAGCAGAAAACACCAGAACCACAGAGGAGGGACCCTGAATGGGAGGTGTGGGATGGGGTGTCAAAGGACATAAGAACAAGAAGATGCCCTCGGGGCTAATGCCAGCGCTAAGAGCAGCATTTGACATGTGGCTTGGCCCAGATGCTCGGCTCCGTGTGAAAGAAGTGAGCTTGCCCAGCCCCACACAGCTGCCAGCATCCCGCCGCCTGCTCCCCTTCCCAGCATCTGTAACCCAGCGGACTTCCCGTCGCACAGCTGCCTCTCCAGGCATCGACCCCTGACCTGGCACCAGAGAGGGGTCGCCGCCCTAAAGTGGCTAATGACACAGCATCACAAGTTAAACATAATAATTAAGAACAATCCGTTTTCAGACTCGGCCGTAAAGTGCCACTGGCAGATTATTATTTCCCATAAGCATTTAAAGCAAAGAAAAATAACATTAAAAACAACCCCGAGTTCTGTAATCAGAGATGAGTCACGTCAGCGTGATGATTATTGCCCTGGTTTTAGCACATTTGCACCATTTCAGACAAAGAGTGCAGCAATTTAAAAAATCCATCGAGGTTCATTTGCATGAAGTTTCTGCTTGCTCCATCGATTTCCGAACAAAATAAAAGTTTTAGCGCTTCCGTTTGGTACTATTTAGCATATCTCCACAACGCTGGCTGTTGTTGCATCTTTTTCCTCTCTTACTTTTAATTTATCTGCATGGTTTGGGGCCCCTCAGCAACTGCAGGCCTTTAATTACCTGCCACTGTGAACATCAGTCAGTCTAACAAGAGTGACTCACTTCCTCTCTGCTGTGCATATAAGAGTATTAAACACAGTACATTCTAAATCCCTAATTACAAAACTAAGTCAAAGTACCAGAGGGACTGCAGGACTGGACCCACACGACTGTTTAAGAAGCAGCGGAAATGCTCTGCAAAATGGCAGAATTACATTCACTGTAATGAAAAGTCAGATGAATACGTCTGAATCCGTAACATTCCTTCTTCATGCAAGGAGCATTTTGAAAATCATCAGAAAAACCATCAAATCTTTAAATCATTCTGAAAATAAACCTCATCTATCTATCTATCTATCTATCTATCTATCTATCTATCCACAGTACCATATTCAGCATTTCACATTTTTATGATTTATTGTTTTATAAAAGGTTTAATTAGGCTTTTTGACACTTACAAATGGTCAGTAACTACACAATTCTACAAATCATTTCTGCAATTACAACACAAAATATCCAAGTGCAAATGTATTAACCCCCCCTTACCACCAAAATCAGCTGTGGTGCAAAGAACTGTTTAGAAATTACATTTATAGTTGAACGGAACTCATTTGTATTCTGTGAAGGCGGTTCACGTGGTTCGGGGTATGTGTATATGGCACATTAACAAAGACTACATCCTGAAGGCAAGGAACTTACAGAGCAAATATGTGACAAAATTCTTAAAAACCAGCAATCAGGTGAAGGACATCAGGCAATTTACAAGGCAGTGAATATCTCTCGCTATTGCATTTTAAAAATATTGCGAGGATTACATGAAAACATGCAAAAATCATGACAAGACTAAAACTGTGGGACAAAAAAGGTCAAGGAAATTTTTCAGTAATTGTACTCCAGACCAATGCAGAGTGTATAATGCTTGGAAATATTATACATTAAAACACCGATTATTCCTTCTTGAGAGCTTCTGCACCATCACCAGCTATTAAACTTTTGCTGCAATGAATTCACTTGTATAATCTCCTTGTACACAAAATCATGATGATGACTATAATATTTAATGTAAAATTCAAACACATGACAGGATGTGCAAACATTCCCAAAAATAACTTATCTGAGATTTTCTTTTATCTGTAAAGAAAAGTCTTTATTTAATCATCAGACACAGATGCAGCTCATGAAAGGCTTATTAATGAGCTTTTAAATGAAATCTTGTGTTATGAACCAGGGAGACCTACATGCAGGGCTGTGAGGAGAAAGATAGAGAAAAACTGCCCTAAAAAAGCAAAACATTAGGCAGTGGTTGCTGCCAGGAATCATATAGCTGGTCTTCGTCAGATCAACTATAGTTATTCTGAAATTTACAAGGCCCCAAAGGCAGAGAAAATCCCTATGTCTCTATCAGCCACTAAGAGAATAGGTCAACGTTCTGAAACAACAAGAGATGCTGTTAGAAGTAAAGGATCTGGGCGGCCCAAAGCTACCTCATGCAGGGATGACCACCATCTGAAAGTTCTGGTCCTGAAAAACAGAAAAAAGCCTGTGAAAGGTGTCAGAAGAATTGAAGACAAGGCTCCTGCTCACACTGCAAAGACCACCAAGGAACGACTTCAGAACAAGTCCATTAGTCTCATGTTTTGTCTGGTCAGAGTCCAGATTTAAATCCTATAGAGAATATCTGGTCTCACTTTAAATACAAACTGGCTGGGAGATGTTTTACCACCATAGATCAAGTGTTTGAAGCCATCAAAACCGAGTGGAAGAATATTGACTCTGTCTGTAAAAAGCTGTCTGCAAGTTTATCCACAAGGCTTCATTGTTTAAGGGAAATCTAAGGGAGAAGCTATCCCATACTAAGCTGTTTTATCTGTTTATTTAATTTTTGCTCATTTCGTGACCAATAATTTGTTGTTAAAGCCATGATAAACTAATTTCTTGCCCTATTTTTTTACCCCAGAGTGTATTACAAAAATACAAAGAACCCCAAAAAAACTGTAAATTTTGTTAAAGAAAAAAAAAGTTTCTCAAGTGCAGTTTCCATCCCCTGAGAACTGAAAATTAGTGTATAACTGGCAAAAAACAAAAGAGTGTCTCAGTCCAAGCAAATGCAAACAGCTTTCTGTATAATTTAAACACTGAAAACATTAGTCTCCTGAGCCCTAAAAAACACTCACCGGGTTCATGTAGCTTGCTTGTCCGAACTTTTTTTTGGGAAACTTTCAAGGAAAAGAAAAAGAACAACATGTGTGATTGTGTATCTGTGTGAACTGCATGAATGTTCCAGGGTTCCACTAAGACAGCATGGGTGACCCTGGCACACTGTGGAGAAGTTCTGCAATTAAATAATAATGGACATCAGGTCCAGGAGAAACAAGCTTCTTCACACTGTCCTTAAGAAAGCTTTTCCAATTAGATGAACCCAGCAGACTTTCATCATAAGAGGATCATACTGGAGCACAGTCCCAACCAACAGAACATCATTCTGTGTTGTGTTCTTCTTGCTTTTGCTTGATCAGACAAATCGAAAGATGCAGTAACTAAGGCACCAGGATGGTGGTATAGTGGGTAACACTGCTGTTCCACAGCGCCTTGGCTGTTTTTACAAATACTCAAACCCAGCTCACTCTGTCTGGAGTTTGGCTCTTTTCCACTGTATGGGTCTTCTTTGGATGTTCTGGTTTCCTCCCACAGTCTAATGACACGTATTTTAGGTTAACTGGCCCCTGTGAATTGCCCATAACACATAGGATTGTATGTGACTACCCTGCGATGCACTGATGCTTTGGTTGACCACAACCCCGACCAAGACAGAGATTCATTTCCAGCCGGTTGTTACCACATCTAGATAGAACAAGGCCCCGCTTTACCATTTACCTCTTTTCCTGACCATTTCAGCTGATCAGAGGTAGTGGATCTCATTCCATGCTAATTCTCAGATGGCTACCATGTCCAGCCATCAGAGACCAACCCAGGTCCTGAATGTGACAGCTCTCTAAATTCACACAAGTCTATTAGCTAAACTATGACCGTTCAGCCTGTAACCGTGGGTTTCAGAACTTTGGGAATGGCCGCCCACCAACCACTTAAACTGTCTCTTCTGGGCTGATAAGCAGCACAGTGAAAAGGTGCTAAACCTATAATGTTCTTCCACTGGTTCATTTCCCTGTTATTTTCCCCCTGTGCAAGCTGCTTAATCTGAGATTCTTCATTAAAATACCTTTTCACATTGATCAAATTATAAGTTGACTTGGCGGAGAAAATTACAGCAATTCATCTCCTACACATGGAGTACCCTTGGATATATGAAGTCCAATCGCTCTTAGGTAAATGCATATAGACAAAGAGTAAAAAAGATAACAGTGAACAAGGCAAACCTAGAAGATGGGCAAAATCACAAGAGATTCTCAGCACGGCTGCATTACAAAGTGGGCCACGGGAACAAAAGATACCATGGAGATGCACAAGTCCCTGATTGGTACAAAAAGTCTTCATCAAATATGTTATATTTTGCTTTTAGGTCAGGACAAATGCTGAGTACCTGATCTGCTACTGAACTTCCACATCCACCATCAGTAGTAGAGGAATCTTCGGGGCAAATGTCATACTGTTGGTCCAAAGCAAGGTTGTGCAAAGTTTTAGCATGATTAAAACATGGCATATCAATGTATGTTGTGCATATGCTTCTCATCTGTCCATCCATCTTTATTAACCACTATTTCTGAGCAAGGTGACAGTGGTCTGGACCCTATCCTGGAAGCAACAGATCTGCTCAGCCCCCAGAAGTCCCTGGAAGAAGCAAGAGGGAGATGCTGTCCCTTTATTAATTTAGTATTTCATTTTTAACAGCATTGTACATCGAACAGTCTTGAAAAGGCCCTCATTGAGAGTTTTATAGAAGCCATAATTACTATCATGTTCCCATTAAAGGTTCAAAATATATTCCAAGAACAAGGACCAGCTTAAAAAGCAGGTAATCCATCATTGAAAGCATGGCTGAGCCAGTGATCTGCAGCCCTTCTCATTCATTCAGAAAGTAATGTGAAAGCTTTTTTCAAATAAAAACACACGAGGAGACTTCCTGCAAACTTCAAACGGTGATTTTGTTAATCCACACACCATGAGGTGTACATAAAGATAATCATCTGTATCAAGTGTAGGACCAGATTATTGATTTCCACGATGTAATGAAGAGGCTCATTTGTGCCTCTACTTTTTATCTCCTTATTTACCATCAGCAAAGCAGCTCTATATAACAATATATTAAAGAGAAGTTTGGGGGAAAATCTGAGGCTGTGCAATCTGTTTCAGCTGATGTAGATTTTTTCATATTGTTCTACTTTCTGCTGGTCGTTCACTAAAGGTAAACATGGCAGTGAGTATTTCTCCTCTATGTGTGGACCAAAATGAGATGTGACCCCAGCTAGAGGCTGTTCTGGAATGAGAGCCCTCTCTGTCTCTGGTTAGGGAGCTCACTTTAATGCAGTGCAGGTGGCGCCGATGTGGCTTCCATCAGAGCGGGTCCCTGTGTCAATCGTCGCATTAGAGAGACTTAGCTCAGAGACGGCGGCTCAATATTGAAGCGTAATTCACTCACCCAGGTGGGCCCGGTGACAGTGAACGAGGCCAGTTAACACTCTGGAGTGGTCAGGCAAAGGAGATGAGAGGCAGACAGGGCGGTGAGCCTAATAGCTCTGCCACGAATTGACGTGCAAGATCAGCAGGGTCCCCAGGCCGCCATAACCAATGAAACTCCCAGCATAAATCGAGCACAAACACAGAAGCCACTTGAGTGACTTTTGGGATAAAACAAGTGCCATCCTGAAAATATACGGTCCATTTTACTCAGCACTGTCCTTTCATTAGAGGAGCACTGTCAGCAGCTGCTTTTATCAATTGATTATTTGGTCGATGCCTTTGTACAAGGAGACTTACAAAGTTAGGTTGGAACAACAGCTATATTAAAGTTATTTACCCATTTTTACAGCAGGGAGTTTTTAACAGAACCATTATGGTTAAGTGCCTTGTTTGCGTGTACTTTCAGCAGCGGTGCAGATTCAAACCTCAGGCTTGCGAGGCAAGGACCTCATTCCCTGAGGTAACCTAGGTTATTTGCAACCCTTTCTCAGCAACAAGCAGAGAACTGAAAAGCCCTTACGCAAGTACTTCACTACCATCCACTCCTAACCAGGCGGTCTGTCTGTTTTGCCAGTTGTCGCTCACTGCAGGAACAGTTTGATGCCTTTCCAGGGGGTGCCGTCCAGTTGGAGCTTTTTAAGTTCCATCTAGCAAATCATCTTAAGTAGGAGGGTAGCGCGCTGACCGGGTGGGTTCGGCAGAGCCGGCTGCAGACAGACCGCGTGTTGCAGGCCTTTCTTAGAAGTGTGAGCTCTCTGGGGTGCGCAAGCAGATGCCGCACTTGCCTCTCAGCAGCTTGAAATGGGAACCTTGAAGGGCCTTGCTTATCTGTATTCAGGCTGGAACTGCCCTGGACCTTTACCTACACGCATAGCCACACAAACACTCTCCCATGCTAAGAACCAGGCAGCAATCAGACAGAGATGACAATTTGCTTACACTATTAGTGTTAATACATTCCATTACATATACATGCAAAACCCAAAGCTGAATAAGACACATAACAATGCGACTGACCCCTAAAGCCCACACAGAGGCAGTGATAAGAAATGGAATAAAACAAAAACAAAACCAGAGCCAGATGCCAAGTTGCAGGTGATGCCCTCATGTTTTATTCACCTTCTGTCAGTTAGGAAAAAATAAAAAAGGAAGAACATCAAAAAGGTGCTGTTTTTCCTGCTGCTGTTCCTTGAGCTAATTTACGATTTGCAATAGGCAGTGGATACCTTTATTTTGGGGGATACATATTAACAGTACCAGCTTATGCAGAAATTGCATTATCACAAAGAGACTGACGGTAGGTGATAGAGGGAAAGAAGGAGACTGGCGCTGCATCCAGGATACGCAGCTGAGAGGCTGTCTGTCTCCCATTCTTTACAGGCTCACTCAACCAGGGCTTCTCCGCATTCACCGTCCAGTTTCCTTCAAAGGTCAGAGAGTCAGCAAAGCTGATGCAAATCTCTGTCTAGGGGAGGCAGTGTATGCACAATAATCACTGGCAAAAAAAAAAAAAAATCCATCTGTGTTTTGTCCTAAATGCCTTAATATGAGAAGAATGTATGGTCCACTTTAGCTGGAAAAAACATATTTAAATTACATGGTAAATAGATCTTGTCATGTCTACTTAACCAGCACATGATCAGTAATAAATATAGGCAATTTTTGCTGCAAGTAACAATAAACACACGTTTTCAGGCAGAATGATGTTTGTGCATGTTTGTATGAGTGATTGTGGTTATATTCAAGTTGCTGCTCAATGTATAAGTGTATCCACAACAATGCATTGTAAAGGACTGTATATCTGTAAAGATGGTTATTAGTCATATTTTCATCAAGGGCTGATACCCTTTACTTCACATGCCAGTTTATGAGGTCCTGAAGGTGACCCCCCCAGGCCTGTGCCAAATTCTTGTGTCTTCCTCTTGGTAAGCTCCTGTCTGCATAAACATTTAGACAAAGTGGGTGTGAAGGATGAGTCAAACACAAGCAGTTGTTCATTAGGAGATGCCCAAAAGCCAGCAGTGAGTAAGCTTCACAGAACAGGCATATTGTTAAGCAACTCGGTGCTCATCAGCTCACATCTCCATTGGTGTAACCTTGAAAGGCTCTTGTTCATGCTGCATGGTCAAATCCAGTCGAACTGCAATGTAAGAGGTGAGAGGCAGTGTCAGGGTATGAAACAGAGAGATTAATGAGCTCAGTCCATCAGGAGTGTAGGTGTGAGGGTGTGCTGGAGTAATGTGGCCCATCTCCTCCTCCTAAAGCGCTGGTAACCAGAGGAAGAGGTCGAGGTGCACAGAAAAAAAAGCATGCATGATTTAACAAAAAAGAATATTAGGATGTACAACTGTGGTGGAAAGAGAAGCTGCTGTGAAAGCATGATGCATTTGTTCAACCGCAGGCACGTTCTCACCCAAGTATTAATAAAAACTTCAGATGAAAACTATATATAAAGAACCTAGTTTGTTTAAGATTACATATTAAGTAGCTTATGAGAAGTTTGTCTGGATCATACCCTAAAAACTGAAGGGGCAACTACCCAACCTGCCCATTTTGCCAGAGTGAGGAGGCCAGGATGGCTGGATGAGTGGCTGGTGACAGCCCTTCAAATCGGGCGCAGGGCAGCAGGTGACAGTCCTGCACCTGCTGAAAAATGGAAGGAGACACTTTGACAGGCTAATTGTCCTGCAAACCCCCAGAAGCCCCTGGAAGAAGCAAGAGGGAGATGCTGTCCCTTTATTAATTTAGTATTTAATGTTTAACAGCATTTTACATCAGTCTTGAAAAGACCCTCAGTGAGAGTTTCATCGAACCCATAATTACTATCACGTTCTCGTTAAAGGTTCAAGATATTTTCCAAGAATGAGGACCAGCTTAAAAACCAAGTCATCCATCACGGCCGACTGCTCTGTACACTTTTCTGCAGAGTGGGATGTAATACAGAAACAGAAATGCAGAGCAAAGCAGAGAGTGTGTGACACACTGTCCAGCTTTTGCCCCACGGGGCTCTGTGGGGTGCACTGGCACAAAGGAGTTGGAGGACTGGGGTCATGAAGAGGGGAGAGAGACTGACAAGCCTTAGCCGAGTCATGCAGCTCACATAGATGCCCTGCCTGCCCCTTGGAGCAGCAATACACATTCAAGGTAAATACAGGGGATCCAAAAAGAATTATTATTATTGTTATTATTATTAATAACAATAATAATAACAATAATAATAATATGATGTTGTTGTTTTTGTTGTTGTTGTTGCTGTTGAAGTTGCTATTGTTATTCCTGGTGCAGAATTTTCCTAGCTTTTTTGCTGCACTGCTGCAGGAGGAGGATTTTCTGAAAAAGATATTATTCATCATACCTTAAATTGAAATCTCATCTATCACCATCTGAACTGCAGGAAATATAGGATTTTTTAGACACAGTTAAATAAAAGCTTCTCTGATTTGTCTGCACAGACACATTATGACAACACCATAAATCAGCTGAGTGATGTGACGTGCTCTGTAGACTGGCAAACACGTACAGCCACTGTGTGCTAATAGCTGATTAGTGTAAGTTTCTGGGGAGTGAAAACTGCCACATGAACGCAGAGTCAAACACATCTCTTTCCCCCTCACCTTCAAAGGTTTTCTTTGACAGGTATGTCTAAGTGACAAATCCGTAGTTTTCACTTGCTGTTGCGTTTCCACGCTGGGATAAACAAGGCCGGAAGTGAGACTGACAACCAAGACTGCACAGTGCGAGCGTGTTTCTTACAGTGGACAGCTGGGGGTTGCATGAACAGAGTGTGTAGGGAACAAGGAACTTCTCACATGGCAGAAGAAGTTCAGAGGCCCAAGAAGAGAGTCATGGCTTATAGGATATTAACTACAGCCTTTGGAAGCATCTCCGTACTGTGGGCATTCGCACACCCTCCCCCTACACTGCCCTTGCCACAGCACTTAGTCAACATAATGTATTAAAGCACTTTCCTGGGGAAGATAGTGCTTCGTTTTATAACACTTCCCAGGGACAATTAATCAATGTCTGAAGATCAAATGGGCTCCATCTCAACGTTTGTTAGTGCATTTTCAGACAAGTCCTCTGAAAAATGAGATAGTTGTGATATGCTGGCTATGACTTAAACAAGGTCAATAATGTTCGATAGGCCAATTAAAATAATAGAGTAATAAAAGTGCATATAGTGTCTCAAAAGTGCAACAAAAAAGTTTGTGTTGTAGATATATGTGCTTTACAAAGAAAAGAGGATCTGTTTGGCAAAGTGTTTGAAACGTTCACTGTGAAAATCAAATTACTGCTGTTCTACTACAATGTGCTCACGTTGCTGAGACACTGGATACAGCGAATGCTGCATACAGTCCAATTAACTGAAACAGTTTAGAAGTAATACAGGTGATCAGTGTCCAGACACATGAGCAGTTACAGCAGCAGGTGTTGTAGTGGTTACAGCTATTGCTTTCTATTTGAAGGACCTAGGTTTGAATTCCATCTCCTTTGGTAGGACCCTTGATCAAGGTACTTACCCTGCATTGTTCCAGTATCTATAAATGTATAACTAATTGTGAGTAGCTTTACATACAAACCTAAAATTGTAACTGTCTGAGATGGAGTTAAATTGTACATAATAATAATAATAATAATAATAATAATAATAATAACAACAACAACAACAACAATAATAATAATAATAATAGGACTCACCTGAGCAGCAGCTTTAGAGACTGCATGCCGTGTGAAAATATTAGCAAAAAATTATGGATGCAGTGATCTGGCCACACGGAGCAGCACACACATAGATCTGCTGAAGGATTCCACTGGGCAACTCTAACACAGACCATTCGAGACTGACATTTAATTTTCACAGGCAAACAAGTGACATTTAAAACACTTCCACAGCATCTACCAAACAAATACCCGAGGCATGAAGACCATGAGGTGCCTATCAAACCTCAAGCCCGGTGTTAATGTATCCTCCCGTTTACAGGAACACTGGCATTAGTACTCCTTTACACAGAACTAATAGCTTTGTGCCTCACTGCCAAACTGGAACTGGAATGAACTTCTACAGTCCATTGCATTTGCCACCGGCCTTCACACGTGTGTTCAGTGGAAAGCGCCATTAATCATTGTACCGTCTGTTAAGTCAGACTAACGGGAAACAAGAGGTGATACGAACAAAATTATGCAATTATTTTTCCAGCAGCTCATTTACCTGCAAGTGACCCTTGCGTTTCACAGCCACTGTGACTTTCTTCCAAAGGCCCTTTTTTTACGGTGAAGCTTTCGGATGACATTGATACTAACATAACCTTCTGCATTCTGTCTTCAGATAGCAGGATTACCTGGGCACAGGCAGCAAGACACCTCCAATAGCAAGTGAGCATCTCAGGACACACCAAAGGAGAAGCAAAATCAAGGGTTAATAATCACATGTCTGCCATTATTGACTAATTATTGCATAGAGCTCCATACATATGGATAAGCATGTCTACCCATGATTTCTGGCAAGCAGGGGCTGTGAAATAAAGAACAGTGCCAAGCAACCGGCAGCAACCCCACTACACAGTTATTAACAGTGGATCCAGAGCAGCCTTCCTGTATCACTCATTTCTTTGCAGGTTTTGGCACGTCAATTAGCGTCATCAGCTGCCCTTCACCCCGCGAACCCTAAAGCACTGAACCAACAACAGATCACTGGCCACTTTCAGCTGTGCCACCTGTAACTGTCTAGAGACCTGAGGCTGGAGGTGTCAGCATCCTGGCACCCCATTGTGGAGGCCCTAGCACTTGACATCAGACCGTTCACAACCACCCAAGCGGCCCGATACACCCAGACTCCCTTCCTCGTGTGCCAATCAGCCAGTCGCAAGAAGAGGCAAATCTGTTTCATTTTGCCTGTTCTAATCACCTGGATAAACTCACGAGAGATCACTGGAAACGGATAGTAAGCACTTTTTAATTTGCCGTTTTTTAAAAATTACGAATTTAGCAAGCAGGAACACATTGTTTGCTTTTCCCCCATTCTACTAGCAGAGGAGGCTGAATCAAGTATAGTGGTTTTCCCTGGTTATCAGAGCGATTCTGCACACTTCAAACTGAAGCTGAGATGTTATACTTTACATGGGCAGCACAGAACATATGGACAGACTCCTAGTCACAACAGCTTGGAAAAAGTCAGGATCCTCACTGGAGTCTTCTGATGCAGCTCGGATTGTCCACGATGGTGACGTTTCCCCACAATACCGATGGAAACGATGAAATGGGGAACAGTATTGGTTTTGCGCAAGAAGTAGTAGTTGAGTCTCTAAGAATTTAAGGAAGTAGAACTCATCATATGGGTCTGCTTCAGCTCCATGAAGTAACTAAAGTCCTCATGACACATAACTTGAAGTTCGACGAGTGTGAGGTGAACATAGCTGTTGGGTTTGATGCAGAGTTTGTATAACATGGCCTGACTAATGTCCAAACTACAGCTTGTTTAATTTGGTAGCTTCATAAGAGTGGGAGTGAATAACATAAGCAAAACAAGCCAGCTCATCTTAGGCTCACAATACAATGTTTTCAACTATCATTCAGCAAATGAGTGACAAATATGATCGTTTTTAACATAGGAATAAAGCTCTGAATCAGTTATTACCATAAGAAGACAAATGTCCAAACACAGTTTAATGCAAACAGCACACATTCGTGAAAGTGTATGTGTTTGTATCATTGGAATTAGGCTATGTTTTGAGGGGAATGTTGTTATTATTGAGGCTGCGTGGAAGTCAATCATCAATCTTGAAGTGATCGTGGCTCTTTGTCCTCAAAAACCTCCACCTACTCTCTTTCTTCATGTGTATTGTTAATCCATGACAGTCCATCTTCTTGAAGATGACATTCGCTGACGTTCTCCTCGACATTTCACCGCAGCAAAAACACACTGGATGGCAGCTGTCTGAGAATAGTCTGCTCCACTTTACTACGACCCCAGACGGAACAAAAATGCCACATGCATTATACTTTAAAGCAATAAAAGCAATTTTGTCCATTTCCACATTTAGCTTTACTTCGACAAAACAACTGGAAAGGGCATTTGTCCCCCTTTTAGTGCTTGGCTTTTTCCAGGCCCCTTACAAATTGCTCTGGCAACGTACACATTGTGCTAATATTACAATGGAATTTCACATACAGCAAATGCAAAATGACTGACTAACCAGTTTAGCGATGGAGCTTAAAAATCAATAATCGCAGTATTCCGGACCAGATTCATATTATAAAAGCCAGATATTTATCATCAGTACGTCAGAGTCTGAATATTTGCATCACAAGTGGTTACACAAGACTTGTAATGTAAAACATGCCCATCTGACTGTTCATTTTTATCAGAGGAGGAAATACTACTAATGGCAGCTGCTTGTGATTTCCGAACGGAAATCAGACGGCGCTCGAGGGACATGGCGCAAGTAAAACCCTGGATGACTTCACTGCGCAACTAGTTGGACAAGTGCTGACCATTACACATCATATTAAATCTGGTCAAAAAGTTATTTTGTCAAATCAGCAGCCAATTCTCCACCCTGCATTTTTGTGATTTATAAGTTATGTTTTCACTGATATTTATTATTAAGGTAGAAAATGTATTTAAAAAATTGCTGAACACAGCTTATTGGTTAGACACAAGTATTTCATACAGGTAAAGAGTCAGTAGCATCATGCTCCCCAGGCCAGCTTTGTATAATGATATGTACATTGAATTTCCAGTTTATTAGGTACAGATCCCACAGTCACCCAAATTATACATTCCAGCAAGTAACATAGCACGTGAGTGTGGTGTGTGGTATAAACTAGGCAGACCAGCATTTCTAGCATCAGTTATTGCTCAGCTGAGCACCAGAATGGGCAAAATGTGTGACCTTAGTGACTTTGGCAGCACTAGATATGCAGGTTCTAGCATCTCCCAAACCACTGTCATGCTGGGTCTCCTGAGAATGGTGTGAAAAGCAAACAAGCACCAGTGACCGGCAATCCCGTAGGCAAAAAAAGCTTGCAGATCAGAGGGGTCAAAGGAGAACGGCAAGAATCGTGCAGGAAACGGACGGTCACAACAAAGCCTCACTTCTGAATTTAACACTGGTGTACAAAATGTCATCGCAGAACATCAGTTATCGAACTTTGTCTTGAGTGGACTACAACAGCCGAAGAGCCTGTCATTTACTGATGCTGTCAGCAAAGAACAAGAAACACTAACATCAAACCTGGACCGACGAGAAGTGGGGAAAAAAGTTGCCTGGTCAGGTGAATCCTGGTTTCTTTTGTATCCTGCTGATGGAAGGATCAGAATTTGGCACAGGCAATATAACTCCATGTTTGGTATCAGCTTTAAAGCCCTCTTTGATGCTGTTGGGAATGTTTCCGCGACACATATTAGGGCCCTTGCTCCCCACTGAAGAACATCTGAATAGCTCGGCCTATCAGAACATCACTGCTGACCAGGTTCATCCCTTCGTGGCTACAGGTTTTCCACGCTATGATGGACACATCCAGCAGGATAACAGACCACGTCACAAGGTCGGTCATCACTGAATGGTTACAGGAGCAGGACAATGAACTTTCATTGCTTCAGTTGCCTGCACAATCCCTGGATCTCAATCCTTTCAAGCATCTTTGGGATGAGGTGAAAAGAGTCATTTCCAACATGATCATGCAGCTGCCCAGTTTGAAGCAACAACACAACACAGTCATTTCTATATTGTAGAACATTCCTGCACAACACATCCAGCATCTTGTAGGACCCAGGTGCAAACAAATTTATGCTGTTTTGAGGCCCAACACACTATTAGGTACATGTTACTAATAAATTGGGCACTCAGGGTAAAATGTTACTAAATGGATGGTCCAGATATGGGAACTGACTCGACATAGACACCAGCTGGCTGTGAAACCCTGTCACTTCCCTGGCTTTACAGAGCAGGTTTTCCAAATATCATAATATACCTCTTAATGCACTAGGCTACAAATATGTTTTCTTTTACCCTGCAAACCAAATATACTTTACCATCGCTCTTCTGTCACTCTTGTCACATACACTTTCATAGCCGAAGCACATTTTAAACTAACCATAAATGCTTTGTATACGGAGGACAGCTTCTTACAGTAAAGGCTCTGTATTTCAATAGCCTTCCTAGTTGTCAGAAACAGTTTTTGAAATTTTGCTCTACACGTTTGCTTATTTATCGCTTTTATTTTTTTAAAGCCCTTATTATCTATATATACTGTGTGGTACAGTCCTTTTGGTAGCGTTTTTCTAGAGCAAAAAATAAAACAAAAGAAAAATAAAGATATAATAATTCATTGACACCTGCCTTCATCACTTATTAGCAAGTCAGTGTTAACAAGGGTGTGTTTCTTACAGCCAACTGTACAGTCAGCAGATGATGTATTAGACCACAGAGCACAGTGACCTTTTGCATGAGTCTAAATTAAACTTTGGATTTAAAGGCAAAAGGTCCAATGTCTAGTTCTCTTCTGATGTTTTCTGTGTCTTATTAGACACTGGTTTGCTGAAAACACAAACTTGCATGGTTATGTGGCTGTCAAGTCATTCTCTAGTTTGAAAATGCGAAATAAAGGATGGATTTTAGTTTAATTCAACATGGTATTTGGTCATAGCAGCCACCTCCTTGGCGTGGCTAACATATATTAAACTTTTTAATAAAACAGATTAGATATTAAAAATAACTGAATTTCTAGCTGGTCAGAAATTTAGAAAACTTCCTCATTTTCAGGCACTGTCAGCACTGCAGGCCAATTGAGCTCTGGCTGCAAGCAGAGCGCTGTGTCAGCAGTCTGTCCTATCACAAAACCTCCCTTACTGTGCGGTGAAAGCGCTCCCATTCTCTGCCTTCACTTAGGAAAGATGTGTGAGCAACCAGCTGTGATTTCAATGGACAAAAGAAACCGGGATCTGATTTTGCTGTGAATGTTTGCTTTGGACAACCTCCATGCACCGGCAGGGAGCTCGCTTCTCCACGTGTTTGGAGTTCTGGGTCCCAGTGATCTCTGTATTCAGCACCTATCATGTGGGTCTACAGGGTTGGTCAGCCCCTCTTAGACCACGAATCACCAGATCTTTAATTACTAGACTGCTCCTGCCATCACTAATCTCTCAACCCTGCCATGGAAGAAAACACTTCTGTGTGTCGTAACCCAAGGAATTCACAATAGACTAAGCCCACACTTTTTCTTCACCACCCTACAGCAAGCCATTTACCTTGGACTGGTTTTAACTGGCCAGCCGATGGTCACATCCATAAATATTCCATGCCTAGTTTGAAAATATCCCCAACAGGCAAGACACAGACCAAGAGAAGACGTGATGGGATAATATAGGAATGACTGCTTGCAAAAACTGATCTCCATCCTTGGTTTGTGCCAACAATCAATACTGGAAAAGAGTCTGCATGAGTCAAGAGTTTCGTTGTTAAGAACATCATAGGTGGTGATGGCAGCTTCTGTTGCACAGCAGGGATAACTGAGGAAATAAAATTTTAATCAGAGCTAATGCAAAGAGTTTTTTGAATTTAGTGTGTGCGTTTCATTCAACTGGCCCTTGATAACCAAACATATAATAATGCTTCAAATGATTGATAATGGTTGTCACTAAATGCCTCCATAGTTTGATATTTGGGTGCTGGGTTCAGGGTTGGAGGTCACAGCGGGGTTATGGTAGGACTATCTTCCAGGACAATGGGATGCCTCTCTGGTTCAGGAGGAGCACAGCAGAAAAGAGAACATTTACATCAAGACCAGAGGACAAACACACAGAAAGGGACAGGGCAACACAAACAAGGAAAAGCCACTGCTTCAGAACAGTTTCTGCCAAACAACTTTCTGTGCGACTGTGTTGCTCAGCAGACTTCCATCATCTCACAAGCAGGCAAAATGTGGTTTGGTAGAACCTTCGTACAGCGATTGCTCCTATGAAAGTCAGTAATGTTTACATACATTGACTAAGGGTATAGCGCTAATCTGAAAATTAAGAAAGATGTGACCACAATCCTGTCCTGTCTGCAATAAACTCAAAACTCTTCCCTCCCACTGTTTCCCCACCCATTCTGTTAAGAGTTTTCTGCACTGTTTAAGCATGTGGACCCTCATGTGTACCATCTCAACTACACAGTTAGGTGTGTCATACTCATTCCACCCATCTATTATCATTAAACACTTGGTCCAGTCCTGGTCTGGTCCAAAGCCTATCCCAGAATGTATTGGTTCCAGGCTAGAAGGGGAAGAACACACAGGGTGGAATACCAGGGTAACCACACTTACACATTACATGCAACTTAGACTTAATAATGAACCTGAAAAACATGTCTTTGGCCTGTGGGAGGAAACCAGAGCACAGACAGGAAATCCACACAGGTGCAGGAAGAACATGCAAACCACACACACCTATTTCAATGTACTGTACCAGACTTATTAGCTTTTTACAAAAATAGAAGTGACTTCTTAAGTCTCACCTACTGAATTGTTACAGCAGTCAGAGTGCAAGGTGGGATTCTTCTCCGCACTTTGTAGGAGTGCAATGTCACAACAGTAAACAGGAAGCAATACAGCTTAATTAACACTGTCATTAAGAATACGCTGCAGACAAACACATCCTGAGATAAGTGTTGTTTTCCAGTAAATACTCATCACCTCCCTTTTGCTGCATATTCAAAACCATATCAAAGGCAAACGTGATCTATGAATGCTCTAGAGCGATTCAGCTTTTGCAAATTAATTAACTTAATTGGTTTAGTAATACAAACTAAAAAAGAATACACTCGACATGCTCGCATCATGCTTATCATTGTTGTCGTTGTTGTGCTTCTTCATTCCTCTCAGTCAGATATTTCAACTTGACAATTTCAGATCTCAACAAGAGACTAGGGAAGGTCATTCAGGCACTTTTGCATGTAGGATGTGTGTGGTTCCAATTGAAATGTGATCATCATCTTCAGTTGCCATTAGTTCACCTGGGTGCATCTCCAGGCTGATGTTGAAACCTCTCTTGAATATTTCCTCCTCCCACCATGGTTGTTACACACCTGGTCTCTATTGAGAAGGTAATACTTTCTTCATTTTTTGATAGAACTTTTTTGCTTTGATTCAACAGCTTGTTTTGAAGAGGATGGTCCCATATCTTAATAAACCTCCTCAAAGGTTGAGCATCTGCTTGGAGTGTTGCACAAATATTCAGTTCAAGCTTTTCAACCTTAATTTTGGTCTATTTTAGCTTTCATTTTGTTCTCTCATTATAGCCATCATCCTTGCTCTTTCCTATACCTCATCTGGTATCAGAACAGTAGTTGCAAATAATAGCTCATTGACTTCAGTGAGGTTCAGGTACTTTCCTCGTACCAGTTTTCCTTTGCAACTTCTATCTGTTGCTCAGCAGCTCTGTGTTTCTTACGTTCATGATTCTCTTTCAGTCACCAGTGCCGTTGGTTCAGGTTTCATGCACGTTAGTAGTAATCCAACAATCTTTTTTCAGACTTCCTCAATGACATCACGGTGCTGTCCTGATTCACTGTCTACAGAGTCTTGCATTGGTTCTTATCAAACCATCAACCTGGATCTTTAGCTATTTGCATCACATTTTTTGACATCTACCACAATCTGCTTCAGCTCAGTGTCTCTGAGCTTCCTCTCCTCAACTATTAGTTGTCTCTGGGTTGCCAAAAGTGTTTGGAGTTCATAGAAATACAGCCAGATTTCTACTTTCTACTACTTTTTGTCTACAGGTCTCCTCTAGTTTTCTGTTTGGGCTCAAAGTTGATGTTCACAGGTAGGTTAGGTTGAGAAATAGATGTTTTGATATTATTCATCTGTGATTGTTTTGTTCTTGTGAATTATGAGGGTTTTGTGGGATGTGGGATCCTTTATTACTACAATTTCTTTAACTTCATTTACTTGTATATAATGTCTCTATGTTTTGATGACCAGGCTCAAAAACCATGTGTCCTCACTCTATCCATCACATGTATCTTTACTAACAATTCAGAGTAAGAGTGTAGTGTAGTGTAGTAACTCTGGCCATCACATTCTAAACTGAAAATCCAAGGTTGATTTGAAGTCCAGCTGCAGAATCCCTGATCAAAGTACTTATGCTGATTTATTACAGTCCAATGGGCCATTTGAATAAATGGGTGTTTTATTGTAAAGTTGAGTATCTAACATTAAAAGTTCTCTTGGCCAAAAATTTGAGTTGAATAAAATGGAGCTGGGACTAGGGCTTCAACCAGTAGGCTCCAAGCTGGTTGCCTTGTTCTTAACCACTGCAATATTTAGTGGCCTATGGCGCACAAGTAATCTGTTCAAAACAGTTCTCTTAAATTTGAGATACGGATGAGGTGTCCAGCTTCCCTGGTTTTTATGGCTTATCCCTTCTGCCCCAGAGGAATCTCGGCCAAATAGGAATATTTTCAGTTGAAGCTGACATGGTGTACAGCATCTCTGCTTCTTCTCTGAATCTTTAAAAATTAGCATTGCTTTGGATCTCTCATTCCTGAATACAGTAATCACACGATAATAATCATTTGATGCAGCATACAAATTATTTCTTGTGAAAGCATGATTAAAAGCCAATCCAGATCTTACACACAATAGCAGAAGAACTTCCAATTTTCAGTCAGTCTGTCTTTTATTGCAGTTTTAAGATTCATCAGAATTTGAGAAAAACAGAAACTGCCAACTGCAATTTGACCCCTAGAGTTAATTGTCAAGCTCAAGAAGATTGAAATCAAAGCAAATTAAACTGAAAAGCACTCATTACATGAGAAAAGTACAAATGAAATATCATTCTCTCATTAACAGTATACAGCACCAAAAAAAGCACTTAAAATACCTACTCAAAGTAGCAAAAGTAAACAGTGCATCTCCATAAGATTTTAGCAGCACAAAAAGTCTAGTCTAAAGGAAGCTGTCTGGAAACACAGTATGACACGATTCCTCCAGTGGATTTGGAAGCAAGCAGGCCCCTGGGAGGCACCCTGGGCGTGCTTCACCGGAGCAAGGGATCGTGTAAAATCAGCGACCACAGTAAACATCATAAATCAACAGAGAAGGGGACACACACAGAGTCACTGGCACCCCGACACACTCCACTGCTGCACGCACTGTTCACCTGTACAGAGCAATTTCAGTTCAGTCTGTCCACTTAGCAAAGCATCTGTGGACCCTCCTGCACTGGAGCCCCGGGAGGGAGGGCAAGAAGGAGAGAAAAATAAATGTGAAAATGAGAAGCAGAGAGGGAAGATGTGGGTCATGGTTCAAGAGATAGGAGACCTTGTTGATGGCTGCATTGACTGGGCTCAGGGAGGCTGCTCAGGCGAGACAAGAGGTCATTAACAAAGGAGGACTTGGATTTGAGTTCAAAAGAAAGGATCGCTAACAGGGAAAAAAGCTCACCTGCGGAACACAAGGCCTCTCATGGACTGAAAAGCAGTCTGATGACAGAGCAAGCTGTCATTAACTCAGGTGAGAACTGGGTTTGCAGATTAAAAAAAAAAAACCAAGGCTTGGGTCTTAAGGTGTCATAATGGCAGATGAGCTAGGACTGAGGAGGGGCTGAGTGTTCCCTTTGTAGAGTCACGCTGTATACGTGACCGAGCAGAGCTTTGGGATGGGGGGGGGCAGGGACAGGACATGAGATGATGAGCACATGAGGAACAGAGAGTTTTACATAAAATGCTAATAGCAGGGTCCTGGGGAGGTCCTGCTGTCGGTGCAGCCTTTCCGCTTGGCTGAGTTTCTGCACTACAGCAGGTATGTGGGGGGGGTCGCTGGGGGTGGGTAGGTAGGACGTCACCTTCCAGAAGCTGCCATTGCCAAAGCACTAGTGCAGATGCGATGATCCACGGGCCCCCAGAGCCTGAGGACAAACAAAGATGTTGGGAAGATAGTCGGTGCTGACACCTTGTTACAACACCTTCTCATCCACAACCCCCTTCCTGCACTGTGTAGACACACAGAAAGAGGGAGTAAACCCATCTTGTTCTGGCTGCAAAGAGAGGTGGAGGTGTGAGAATCAGGATCAGGTAAGGAGGATAAATCAAAACACACATACAGAAAGGCACACACATAACAGGAATGCACTTAAATTGGACGTGCAACTACATGCTGATGCAATTTAATTTATTCCACTGAGGGTCATGGCTTTTTTTTTTTTTTCCTGTGAATCTGCAGAATTTCGCCCGAATTTATATCAAGTTATTTACGTTATAAAAAAACATGAAGGAAAAACCCAGATTGACACCAGAACATAGCATATTGAAATTTTTTTCCTCCACTTCAAAATTCAAACATTTACGCAGCCAGAGGGAGAACAAAAATCTTCTATTAAAACCTGACCTTTAATTTTTTATGCTTTATTTTGTTACATTTGCTTACTGCATTTGTGAGCTGGGGCAGGTGCAGAATGTGCTCCTATCTGGTCCTCTCAGAAGGCTGGTACTGGGCTCATAATTAAAGCCACTGAAAGAGCTGTATCCCCACTACAGGACACATGTTTGCGTGGTCCTGGTAAATCCCCGTATTCCTGCATATTTGGGCAGATAACCTAATTGGACGGTTCTGTCCTCCGAGTGCAGGCAGGCCATTCTTCAAACAGCCGCTTCTGTGAAAACTAATTTTAAAAAACATATTATTGGTCAGGATGCCACGAATAATTTTTAATCTTCTGACAGCAAAAATCTCGGCCAGGCTACTTTCGCTTTTAAAGCCAAAGCACGCAATATAAAAAAAGACTACTTAACACAAAAAGGCCTACGGTGTTATCAAGTTTTCCAACAAATTATTTGAAGTTTTTGTATATTTTTAACAAACCTGCTCTAAAACGTACTGTACCAAAGCTCAGTGGAGACAGCAAATTGCCAGGCCCCCGTCCCCCATATTCAAAGGAAGATCCCAGTAAATCGCATTAATAAAACGGTACTTATCGTAAATCAGCTTGGACCATCTATAGGTCTCTACACCAGGAATTGTGGACCCTAAATAATAAGAACCACAAAACTCTTTGCACACTGTCATTCCACATACTGCCCTTTAAACTGGAAGTTTTGCAATCCGAAACTAACCAGGTATTTAGTTGAGATCATTCAGTGTCATTATGCAACAGCCTTACCCAGAATGCACCACACAGCAGCCTTTCAAATTCCTATTGTTACTAGACAACAATATAGATATTAAAATGAGCTGGATACTGCAATATGCAATCAAAGCAACTGCTGTTAATAAACAAAATATTTTCATGTTGCTGCTACTTTGGAATAAAAAGATTTCATGCACATAGAGGGTTATTACACACTATCATCAGCAATGTAACTGAGACATCAAACTCGCCTGCTATAGATAGCACTGGCACCCTGATGAAAACTTCAACACCAAGAACTCTGCACATCATTGTCAGCTGGTAGACCTAAAACAGCACGGACAGCTCCGGGAGCCAGATGGTCAGTTCAGAGCTGAGAGCTGACCATATCGCCCCATCTGCCAGCACTGAAGCACTAACAGGCCATCTGAAAACTCAGCATTCCCTCAAATGACGGAAGCAAAGAAGTTTATTTCCCATGACCGCATTGCGAACATGCCGATGTCCCGATATCCGAGACTCAGCGGGCGGCTGTGATATTGTTGCCGAGAGTCCCTTCTGAGGCCACAATGGCTGTTTTTTTCTGTATGAAGTAAAGCAACAGGTCTCATGGCCTTCATCCACTCAGCCATTCAGAAAATAGTCACTTTTTCATGTTCAGAACAGCACTGCAGAATAGGACGATGCTTCTATTAAAGAGTCAAGCTGATGACTAAATGGCTTGCCTCTTCTACCATTTCAGGTTTTTGCCCCTTCTCATCCACTGCCCATTTCTTGGGGCATTTCACCTGCTGATGGGTACTCAATTAACAGGCAATAAATAAAGGCACAAGACATGGCGGGCAGTATGTTTCACACAAGCAGCACTCTGTCTCCTGCAAAACACACTCTCGGCCAGGCAGAAAAAAAGTCAAAAAGTAAGTAAGAGACATGAGAGAAAGGCAGACATTCATTTCCACTGCAGGTTCCTGGGTGAGGAGGTGCCCTTGATCTACCTGTAAGAAGAGTTCTTCTCATGAGGTTTATACAGAGTCTGAATAAGAGGATCAGGATGGAACACACTTCTGACACCAGTATAAGACAGACTGACAGTTTATCAACAGAGACCAAAACCCACAAGGAGCACAGACTGTACACATCATTTGATTAGTATTTTTTTTTTGTTGCCATCAACTTTGTCATTCACTCAATGCATTTATTTAAATCAAATTACTGGCATGAATATTTTTGGAGCAGTTAAGATTAATTCTTTTGATCCAATAACCTCCAGCTATTTCAAGGTGCCTGCTTAACCACTCTGCCATCTGCTGCCCTTTAAACTGGACAACATGTCAGAGAGAAGCAGAAGACCAAATAGATGCTGTAAATACAGACTGCGCCACATGTGAAGGACATTTAATGAAGCGCCAGACATCTAGACTGCAGGCAGCATTACCTTCATGCAACTGAGTAAGCAAACAGCCACAAAGTAAATCAAAATAAGAAAAATGCTTAAATTAAAATTCTGTAACAGCTAATGCCTAAAAAAGTGGGGCTGTCTGGAATCCTGTGAAACAGTGCAAGTCCCAACGATACTGCCTAGAATGTGAAATTCCAGATGGTCCTGGGTGCTTTCCGGACCTTCGCTGGTTCTTTGCATGACTGCTGCTCATGGATCTCGCAGGAAGTTGCCCAAAACGGTCAGAATGGCACCCTGGATTAAACTAGTGACCAAAAAAAACCCCAATAACGTTTAAATGACCACGTATGGATTCCCACATCTGAGAGCAGGGAGAACCATTGCTTCTAAACTCGGCAAGCATACTGTATCAATCACTTGCAGCAGAGAGATGGGGCTGAATGACCAGATAGGGGACCACAGCACTAGCCAGCCAGCAGCTCCTCTCTGAGTTATGTCCTGGGAGATGATTGCCTGTTGGTCTAACCCCACAGCCTTAATCAGGGCTGCCAACGAGATCCCTGTCTGGAGGCCATCAAACTGTGACACGTATCAGCTGTGCTTTATTACTTTATTAACTCCCTACACGGAGATGTGAGAGAAATGGAGAGGAGGCAGAAGGAGATGGCAGTAGGAGGGTGAGAAGAGGAGCGATGAGCATGTTTTATTCTGGGTGTGTGTATGAAAGAGCAAGAGAAAATGTGAATCCTCTAATCAAGCATTTTATTCAAAGTCCTAGAATGTAAAAAAATGCAGAAAATACTGGGTCATATATTAAAGCATTTGTTCAGCAAGATTGTATTATTGTTAAAGATCAGATCACATTTTAGGAAATATTCAAGCAGAAATACAAATACCTCCAAAGGGTCCACCAACAACTTCTCACAATTAGATAACAAGTCTTAGCAGTCACAATGCCTGGGATAGCTTTAGAAAACTGTGGAACTCAGAAAGGAACAAAAGAATAAATTACAAAACAAGACCATTTAGACCAAAATGGTGTGAGAGAAGCCGTCAGAATCTGGAGACCTGAACTGCATCTTACTTCTATCTCACCACCACAGGCATGCTGCTCCAATGCACAGTCAAGATTCTGTCGTGAAATTCTGATTGCTTCTGAGGCATTAGCGTGCCATGTTTTTTGATCTGAAATAAAGATGTGCATCTATTTTCCCATTGATATGAAGAAAAGTGACACACATTAACGGTGAAGAGCAAGCCTGACCAAGGTCTGCCAGCACTGAAGACCTGATGCATGACCCTGCAGGCAGGATGAGGTTTCTCCAGAGCGCTTGCTTGAATCACAGACAGTGCAGACATGGGCTGCACACAGTGAAAAGCACAACTGTTCCTGTCGGTTGACACCGTCACACCAAGGTGCTTTTAAGGTACAAGCAAAGTCGGTGAATTAGCATGCAAGTACCAGCACATGAAGCAGTAAGAGACACCACAATGCTTTCAGCACATCGCACAGTTAGCTGTATCGGGAGAAGATGAAATATTGATATTCTGCGGCCAAATGCGTGATCTCAGTCCTGTGTCCCTGGTATTGGTTTTTGGTGTGAGAAAACATCAGGCAATCATTAGGGCAGCCTGGGGGGGAGAGAACAGCGCAGACAAAGTCTGGGTTGGCAAATAAATCTCCTCTTTGCCCTGCAGTCAAGTCATTTACCGTATTACCCCTGTTCAAGTGGGGCAGATCTGAGCTCAGCAGTGAGAAGTTTCCAGCGGTGTATGTAGAAGCAAAATTACGCACAGCGAAGTTGCAGCGTTACGATTCATTAGCACAGCTAGCGTTGAGCAGTGTAAATAGAGGCTGCACTTTGCTGCTTCACTAACTCATATTCAAACAGAGCGGATTAAAATGGACAGTGCCACCAACCCAGGGCATCAGAGCAGGCTTGTCCTCTGGGCCGAGGAAATTACAGTAATGGACAATTTATACTTTTTTACAGTGGCAGAACATAGGGCTTAAGGAAAAGTGTCAAATCGCAAGATGAAGTTCAGTTATGAATAAATGAGGAGTAATGCTGCAATACTTTTGGTCCTCACACAAGTAAAGGTGTTGCCAAGGCTCCAATGCCTTTTGTATGTTTCCAGTAAAACTTTAAGGGTTTTGCATTATTATTTTTTTTCCTTATCACCTATGAAACAGACTCTGTGACCACTAGATCTGCAGGTCCTGGTCAGGCAGGGAAAATGCCATTGTGGCAAGTCTGGATTGAGGGAGTAACTGGACATGAAACCAAATAGGGTGAATTTACGAGGTGTTTTTATTAGAAACCTTCTAACAAACAGTGCAGCAAACAAACAATGACCCACAAAACAGGAGCTCACCAACCACAGCTCTGTAGTGTGACTACCTCCAGCCTTATGACAGCCCATTTAAATAGTATGGCTGCCCCTGGTTCTCATAATTTAGGTGTGTGTGTAATAATCCCAGAGTTATGACAATCCTACATGTCACACACACTTTTTAATTCCACATTTCATGTTCTCCTGGGATTGACTGCATCCCACTCCCTGCCATCAGCAGGGCACAATGTGGCATTGCAAAGCCAGGAGGGCACTGCCTGGACTAGGCTGCACAGAGGGGTGAAACAGAGGGCAGTGACCAGGGCTGGTGGGGTGGGGTTTAGTGCCAGTCTCCCCTCCCTCATAGTGCTGCTTCTGGACTTCAATCTGCAGTGGAGCATAAATGCCAAGTATTCTGCAGTGCTCTCTCTCTCACACATACATTCACACACACACACACACACACACACACACAATTTTTCTCAGAAGTATTACGCCTAAGACCAACCACAGACAAAGGACAGACCACCCCTAGGTAACAGTATGGGCTGTCGTGCTGAGACAACACAGAGTTTAACACGAAGTAGACAACAATCCAGCAGGATTTCCCTGAGGTTTCATGAGATGTGTTCTCACTCTGACCTCCTCTGTGAACCACCTAGGAAGCACAGACAGACACCCACAGCACTGCCCCGGGTTTGCACGGCTCTCCATTCTCAAATGTGTGTCCACAACTTTCTAGCTGGCATTAGGAAAAAAGAGTGAGGCTCTCGGAGCAGGATTTCGGTAAACACTATATATTCTCATCGTAGGGCAATAAAATCACACACCTCAGCCTGTTCATTCTGTGGAGTAAAATTAATGTACCAGATCATAGTCATTAGCACAGACAGAGCATTTGCTGGCAGGGAATAAACAAATACTTGCAACAAATCCACCCAAATCACACAGCAAACCCAACAGAGTGGTCCTGAAGCACGGTAAACAAAGCAGGCGAATCAAATCCTCGAGGTCGCAGGCGAGGACGGGTGGCACCTCTGGTGATGATGGGAGCGATGAGGGATCAGGGAAGGATGCAGTGGCACGACGGACAGAATGAGCATCTCATTAGCACAGAGACAGGCACGGAGAGCAGATGGCCGCACTGCGGCAGCGGTGGGGACGGACAGCTGCCTGAGGAGCACTCCCCAGGTCAGGTTGAATAGCTACACAAGAAGATGCAGTGTTACCAGGGAGACGACGTGGGAATGGGCCACAGGGGTGGCTGCTATCAGTCCGACACACACAGGAGGTGCCCATGGGGCCAGGAGGGCAGGCTGTAATCTGGGCCAAGGCCACATGCTGGAGCAGATCCAGCGTAGGCCAAGGGCAGGTATAGAGCAGGAACAGGTTTATGACGAGAGCTTCTCTCTCCACCCTGCACCCCACATGCAACCACCCCAAGGACACCCACATAGAGCCAGTGCTCAGGCTCACAGTTGGAGAACAACAAAACACTGAGGCCAGAACGATGAGGCTCAATACTCTGCTCATGCTCTTCGCTTCTGCTGAAAACTGCGTTGAAGGATATTACATCAGCAAAAGAAAGAAAATATGCTGTCCGCTTTGAAGAACAGCATCACCTGGCCTCATCTGAATTGTGCTGTATCTCAGACAGCTATTAAAGATTAATTTCTGAAGGAGGGCTAATCCAGGCTAACAGGACACTGCTGTAGCTCAGCCTGTGGTCTGAGTATAAGCCCTGTCATCTGCAGGTTGGGAGCAGACCTCATGGGGAGCATCAGAGCATCTACTCAAACTTGTCATGGCAGAAGCACGTTCATATCAGCGAGGTTTATTCCTGCTTATTGTTTGTGTAGCACTCCGTTGATTCCGACACAATGAATCTGAAGAGGATTCTCCAAAAGCCTACAAAAAGCCTAAAAATTTGTGGTAAATCATTGGATAAAATCAATTCCAATCAACCAAATGGAGGTGTCAGATTTTTCGAGTATTAAATATTTTTCCTGCTTCTTACCCTCAGAATAACCATCTCATTTCAAATAGCAAACATTTGCCAGAGACAGAAAGGTGTTTTAACAGCATTAAATTATATAGCATTTTTTTAAACACTGTGGCTCAATGATCAAAAATGATCAATCCATAGCTAGACATAAGGACTAAAAACCTATGCGATACAATAGAGACCAGATCTCTGCTCTCCATGATTGTGTGGATTCCAAAGATAGTTTTTTTATTTGTTTTTCTAAAATTTTTTCATTTGGTTTTAAAATTTGCCTTAACATTATTTTTCTGTGTTGTGAAAAATCAAGCAATAAAGAAGCAGGTGGGTCTGCAGTTGTCTTGAATGAAGGTCACGTCTCGACTTTGGTGTGAGGCTCACTTCATCCCGATTTTTTGTCACCTATGCAGAATGGAGAAAAGCATTGAGCTGATCTTCTCAAGTGGAAGCGGGGACAGTGTTCAATCCATCAGGAAGCATGTGTAGGCCTGGCAGCTGACACCAAGCTCCTACGGCAAAAGGGCTGCTGGCTGAGCCTTAGGAATGGGATCTATGCAGCAAGGCGAGGTTGAGAAAAACAGAGGAAGCCTGAGGAAAGTTTATTATGGCCAAATTCCATAACCAGAGCAGAATCACTCCCCTGAGGTCAACCCCTCCGCACCTAATTCACATTTGTGTCCCTGCAGGAAAGGGACGTTAACTCAGCACCTTGACTTACCGTAGTTCACCCTGCAGACGTAGGTATTTCAGAAGGTATTCGGGGGCTTCAAATCGTTCAGGTTATATTTTGAATGGAAATGGATTTCCAGATGATTGTTCGGTTTTATGTTAATAAGCACAAACCGACAGGGTAATGTGAGGATCGTCCACTCTTGTTGCCCTCAGCTTCTGAGTGCTTTGTTGGTTTCAAGGGGTTTGAGGCTACCGCTTTACACCATCCTCCACTGCAGCTGAGCCACAGATGAGTTAAAAAAATTTGGCAAATTAGTAACTGTGTACATGTGTGCATTTTTTGATGAAATCCTTGGAAAAGCGAAGAAAGTGAGCCATCCAAAGGCGAGGGTCGACGCTGCTTTCATTTCGGCATCTTTAATCCATCATTTCTCCAGTCACTCTCTCCTGCTGCCTCCGCAGGCAGAAAACGGGGGATCAATACAGCGCATTAAGCAATATCCTGGGACTATCGACTTATACCTTGACTAACAAGTGAGCGCAATCGCGTTGCCTGTGCGTGGCAAAGTACACATGTCAACAGGCGTCGCAATCAATGGCCGGGCTGGTAGTACAGGCGTCCACGGTGGCCTGACACTCTCCTCAGTAAATGAAGGAAACGGCGTGTTGACCACAGGGCTAACCACACACATCGCACCAGTCATCCTCTCCCACAGCTTCTGCAGCTGAGCCGCTGCTTAGCATCAAACAAAGGGGGACACATGCCGGTCCTTTTCATATTCATTTTTCTTCCATTCTACAGAGCGACAGTTATTGATCTGCATTTTCCAGAAAGTTCACAGCTTCAGTCTCCTCGGTATCAGTGTCTTAGTACCCATCATCTCACCACTGTCAGAAAAACATTGCGCCAACACCAAGTTGGCTCTAATGTCTGGCTCATCTAGATACTAATCCAAGATTTGTTGAGCGCAATGCAACACTTTGTTATTTTTTGATTCTCACTGGATTGTCAGGTTCTTATTATTATGCAGTTGCATGGAAAAGACACAATTAGCCTTTCGCAAAGTACTGCTTCACTTTCCCATTTTGCACAGGTGGGTTCTAGTTAAGTGCTGTCCTCAAGGGTAGAACAGCAGCATGTTGCCTGACACACAAACAAGACATTTTTTCAGTTACAGGTCCTGCTTTGCTGTGATGCTTTATTGTGCCATAGTTTTCCTGTGAAAAAGCTGCATTGCTCACAGTGAGTTGGAGGGGGAGAAAATGTTTGCACTGAGGGACTTTTCATGCCACTTTCAATTCTTACTTTAACTTATGATATAGACACATACATTTCATGAAGGGAAAATAATATTTTATATTTTTACTATTTATCATAAAATCTGTGTGAACATAATATTCACATACTCATCAACAAAACAAATTGGTGTCTAAAAACACTAAAAACTCACAACATCAAACAAGGTTTGGGTCGAAGACTGGAGATTAAAAACTATATATTTTTAATAATTTTTAATAGACTATACTATAAATTTGCTGCAAACTGAGAGTTTTGTAAAAAATGTTACTAACAAAGCTAACATTTCAAAGGCACAGGGCAGCAATGTGTCATATGATGTTTCTATATATATATATATATATATATATATATATATGTATATGTATATATACACTGTGTATACTGTGTATACACCGTGCATTCAAAAAGTGTCCAAGCCCCTTTACTTTTTTGCAAATTTATTCAAAATAAAAAAACTGAAATATCACATTGACATAAGTATTCAGATCCTTTGCTATGATACTTACAATCCCACTTCTCCTGTTCAACTTTGAGATGTTTCTACACCTCGACTGGAGTCCACCTGTGGTAAATTCAATTAATTGCACATGATTTTGAAAGGCACACACCTGTCTGTATAAAGTCTCACAGCTGACAATGCGTATCGAGCAAAAATGAAGTAATGAGGTTGATTTTTTAAAACATTTTAAACGTGATGTGTGAAAAGATGAATTTAAAAAATTTTAGCATAACACTGCAACATAACAAAATGTGAAAAAAGTGAGGGATCTGATGTTTTCTGAATGCATTCTGTGTGTTTACACACACACACACACACACACACACACACACAGCAACCATTTTCTTCTTTCTTTTCCAAATTGTTTATTATTAAAAAAGGTTTTTTTAATATTTTTCTTCAACATTTTAGGAGCCAAAGTTGGAGCCCCTAAATTCTGCTTACGGTCATGTAGTTACTGGGCTTAAAACCAATCTAATCCAAGTGGAGGACAGGAGTTTGTTGCAGTCTGCTGGACCTGTCCCTGGAAGAGTGTGGATGCTGCTGCTGACAAAAGCCAATCTTTTTGCTTTATTATGTGTTTTGCACTATTTTATAAACTTTTGTTAAATCTACCCACACTGCTTCATCACTCCCAGCACACCTGGCATGCCAGAATGACCTATTCACAAAGAAGGTACATCTTTCTTGAATTTTAAGCTACTGGACGTCTCTGGTTAGGGATTATAAAAAATACCTGTAAATACTATATTCTAGAGCAAAGACTTACAAATTTTGGTCTAACTTTAATTTTTGAGATGATAATGAATGACTCATAACAATTGGGTTCAATTCTGATGTGCTGGAATGAGAAGCTCTGAACCACACTGGGGTCCAGCAGAAGTGCATAAAGACATTTACCAGGGCAGAGAATAATGGTGAAAAAATTTAGCGCTCATCCCAGCCTGCAGGGAATGGCTGACTTTTTGGTGACACATGCCACAACCTGAAAGGAACAGCGGTGCAGCAGAGGAGCCAGGAACCCCACGGGGAAGTGAGTGAGTACCAGATGCCAGGGCGGTCGGTGTGAGGAGGCCCAGGCGAGGAGGTGCGAGCAGCGAGTGCAGGAAGGGGACTGTGCAATTACGGGACAGACAGCAAACAGAAGCCCTGAGAAAGACGAGCTGCACTCAAAAAGCAGAAGGGACAGAGGGCTCCGCTGTCTGCCTGGACTGGAGTGCTTCCAGAGGGAGTTGTCATGACAACTGACTGGGAAAAAAAAAAATTAAAAATTTCAGACAAATTCCACAGTGAGTTTGACCAACACAAAGTGAGCAAGCGCTTTTTGTGCAGTACAGAGAGAGGCCCCACTGCTTTAACTGCAGAGACGTCCCTGTAGCAGCCACACACACGACAAGACCACCTCTCCTCAGCCGTGTTCTGGTCCCAGAGTGCGAGTCAGGGTGGGAGGTGAGTATTGAGTAGGAGTAAGCAGCACTGCAACTCACTAGAACTTTGATATTTGAGGTTTAATCACACCTGGACGCACAGGTACCCACTTTGCATTGTGGGATCACAACAGTCCGACCTAACAGTGTCAAAACTGAGGACATGTAAGGTACAAGTCAGTCTTTACAGTGGAAAACATGCACACCGAAATTTACATCAGATTCCTCATGTCATCAGTTTCCCGTCTTTACATATTAATTCTACAAATACAAAATGTAAACCTGACAGTAATTGGCTGCTCAATCAGTATTCAGCCCAGTTGCTGAAACATGGCTTATTAAATGCATATTAATGAGAGCAGCACATTGCTTGAATATATTTACATACACAGCATATTGGATTTGCTATTCTAATGACACAAAGCACACAGGGTTTTTTAATTAAATGAAGCGTGAAATGAGAGCACCGCTGTAGTGAGATAAAGGAGCTGTAATTACACAGAGGTAGGTGCACCCACCTGGGGAAGACGCCCCCCAGGGATGCCTACAGGCCTGCCACGAGGTCCAACGACAGGGGACACGCCCCCTGGTCGGTCCTCGGTCCTCAAGAGCCCAAGAATCTCAAGTGTGTCAAAGTGAGGGATGCTGCCTAGCTGCAGAGGTGGTTAAATATAGTTTAACTGAAATTAAGTCGAACGCACTTAACATTTTCCACAGATGAAGAGCTGCTGTTTCTGTCCACCTAATCACTGTGTGACTGAAAGTGTCTGTATTGATAAGGCACAGGAGATTCAGGATGGACTTTACTGGAGTTTAGGGGAAAAATAAGATCGTTTATGTGCTCATCAATGTGTCCACATCCACTGTCAGGATTTGAAAAAGTTCTCAATTTTCCAAACCTGAATTTTATGCATTACAGATTTTATGGATTGTTGCAAAAACATTTTAAAAATAAAAGAAAAATCATATATATATTAGAGCAATTTTTAAGCTTAATATAACCAAAAATGTTTAAACATACATTATAAATTCCTTTCTCACCCAGTTTTCCCTGTGGGAGGTAACTTTCCACAGATTTTGGTTCCTACCAGAAGCTTTGGAGTTTGAGGGGATGCCACAGTATTTCTGCTGTTACTAGGATTCTGCTCTTCTGGACTGAGACCAATGTTGTCACATCTGGGATCTGATGGAGCTCCTCCTTAATCTTAGGGGTCACTGCTCCAAGTGCTCCTATCACCAATGGGGCCACTTTCGTTTACCCCTTCCACATTCTCTTCAGTTCCTCTCTCAATCCCTTGTTTTTCTCCAGCTTCTCATATTCCTTCTTCCTGATATTTCTGTCACCTGGAATCACCAACCACTGCTGTTTTCACCTCCTTGTCTATCACCACTATATCTGGCTGGTTCACCAATACTTGTTTTTCTATGTGGATGTGAACATCCCACAGGATCTTGGCTCTGTAGTTCTCCACCTCTCTCTGTGGTCCTTCCCATTTAGACCTGGGAGTGTCCAGGCCATATTCCTTACACACGTTCCTGTATATGATCCCTGCCACTTGGTTGTGCCTCTCAGTATTCGCTGCCCCTGCCTGCATCTTGCAGTCATTACTAGGTGCTGGATAGTCTCAGGAGCATCTTATCTCAATCTCACTTGGGCTCTTGACTCATATGGTCCCTCTGTTTCTGCTGACCTGGTGCAGACCTGGTGACCTTGTGCTACCGTGATCAGTGCCTCTGTACTGTCCTTCATCTTGCCTTTTCCAGCCACTGGTAGGATCTCCTAATGTTGTCAACCTCTGCTATCTGTCAGTGGAACACTACATGGAGGGGCTTATTCAACCATGACCCTCCCTTGCTTCCCCACTATCTATATCCCCTAGCTGTCCCAGATATTCCCCTAACAGCTCATCTTCAGGGCACATTGCTTGGCTGGACTCATGGATGTTCTGTGTCTCATTCAGGACAGCAGTCCCCACACTTTCTAGGTCTTTTACTACATATTTTTAAATATTTAACATTGTTTAGCTTTATTGGAGAAGATAACTTCATTAATGTATCTACCCCTTATTCACTGCTTTCTTGTTACTGATTGCCAACACTCTGAAACATCTTTCACAAGCTATAAGCACTGTTCAAGCAAGTCAAATTAAGGTGTTCTCATAAATCCAACATTGGAGAAGACATCAATAAACTCTAAATTGCTTGTATCTCTGAAACTGCATAACCGGACCATTTGTAAAATAATGAGCGCTATACAGGAAAAGCATGAAAAAGCTCTTGCAAATCCACAAGCCCACACACTCACTGGAGTAAAAACAAGTTAACAGTGGCTATATTTTACTAAAAGAGCGTTCTTCAACAATAACCATTCCTGCCTGAGCTTCAGCTGGCTAAACAATAAATGAGAAGGAAAGTGAAAAGATGCTTGAAGGCTTGGTGAGAAGCTGGGGTGCAACCAGCTCTATGACTGCAGGACACGTCCCAGGAAACCCAGCTCATCGATTTGTACCGCTTTGGTGACTGGGGATGGGTGGGGGGTCACGTCCACAGACAAAGGATGGATCGATACACCTCGTTTATCTTCATAGCACAAAATAAACATTACACTTCTCTTCAGTGTTATTATATTATACAGTATTATATTCCAGTCCTTGTTGGATCAATGAACACAAAAACTGGATTTGTATTAACCACTGAAGAGCTGGTCTCGCTCCTCCACTTGCCGCCCGGCGCTGCTGGAAGTACAGGTGGTGTCACCTCTCGTGGTCTTGAAACAACAGCGAAGCACTCAGAAGACACCCTTGCAAGTACTTCATGCCGTGGCACCCTGATGTCGTACTGCACACAGCTGCATGGTTCACCAACAGCGTTGCTTACACCTCCATGACACAGGCTACCTCTCAAAACACTCGCCTCACTTGGTTGTCTTACAAGTGCAATTATTCATACTGCACCCATTTAACCACAGGCCTGAATCCATGGCTGAATGGTCATGTCCATTTTGTACCACTTACACGTTAACATCTAAAGTATCCACTGTGGTGTCAGCTACATGGAATGGAAACATTTGTCTGTCTCCATCATGTGCCACATTTGTGACACAGCATAAGGAGACGGGGCCGTTGTCACTTGTCACTCGGCACCAGCAGATGCACCTCATAGGACTGTACCTGCTGCTCACTGGCAGGCGGCTCACAGGCGAAATAAACAGCTATTAGCACTAACTCTCACGCCTGTCTCGGCAGCATAAACACGGCGGCACAAAATAAAGACAAACAACTTATCTTCATTAACAGCGAATAAATCACATTTGAATATCATCTGCAAAAGACATCAAAAAGTGTAGTGGTGAATAAATTCTGTAACTGACGTCAGCACCCACGTAAATCGGCAGGTCAGACTTACACTTCAGCACCATTCTGTTGGATTCGCCCATTCATCTTTACACTTGAAATTTATAATCTGGACATTGGTATAAATAACCTTCACACTGGGTAGTAATATCTGCTGCTAAGCAAGAGGAAAGTGCCTTACTTCATCTGTTTGGTGAAAATGCTAATGTGGGCCTTTGTTTTTTAATACACCGATCCTGTATTCAGGAGGGAATAAAAACTAAAACAAGAAAAAATACACGTGCAGTGAGAGGAAAAATAAAACTTTTTCACAAAGTTTTTACAGCATAGTGCAAAGACATTTGAAATGTTTAGCACTGAAGTTTTCAGGTAGCAGGGATGCACAGAGCATCTTCACACTTATATTAGGTGAATGTTAATGGTGTTTATGTGAGGACCAAGGGTCAAGTCAGCACTTACGAGAACAGAATGCTGCTGAGAGTTCAGCCAAGTCACACCACACCCATAATGGCCGTTCAGAGGAACACAAACAGACATGAGGAGCTGTGATGACGACGAATCGCCTTTGCTCAACTTTATTTTTCGCCCTATAATAATGTCAACATAGAAAAATGCCTCAAAAATTGATTCTGCCGTTTCATAGTGGTGCTCAACTGCCCCCAATTCTCCGTCAGCCTCGCTGCGGAAATTTTTATATGAAAACAAATTGCTTTACCTCTCGTGTTCTTCAAGGCTTAATGTTGGCGTATTACTTGATGCAATAAGGTGAAGACACAATGTTGCTTTCATTTCTCACTGACAATACACCTTTGCATTCGTCAGTCCATAAACTCATGTTGGTGATTTAATATGTTTTCTAACTGACATAAATGGTAGCCTGATTAAAAACTCCCTTATGAAGACATAGCTGAGGTTTTAATTATTAGCAAAGCATCATGTCCAAATAAGCTGACTCAGAGCTTAAAACTATTATGTACACAGAACCAGTCAACTGTAAATCTGTACCATAAAGATTCAAATCTGGGGATGGTGTTTTACCTTGGTCTAAATCTTGAGGCATCTCTGTTTAGGGAAAAAACATCTTCCACCTACAGAACACAGACTCATTCTCCTGCAACTTGATGCTGAAGAATCACTTCATACCTCATAAAGCATAGACTTCATTATTGAAATTTTCATACATGAGTCTTTCTTTTTTAAAACACAGCATGTTGCAAATTACCTCTGCATTAAGAGCTGCTAACAGCACCTCTAAGAATAGATTTCCAGGTATTTTTTATTATCTTTAAAGCAGTTAGCAGTACTTGTGTACATTACACACTGATTGTCAGAATACACAGAGAGCTGTGCTCACCCTGCTGCCTCCACCTTCAAACACTTTAAGTCACTGACAAACATTGTGGGCTCGCAGCTCTTTATTTTTCATTTTCATTTGATTACTTATTTAAGCACACTAGTATATACAGTTCTTCAGTAAACCTCAGAATATCAGCATGTATTCCTCAGCTGGAGGATTATTCTTATCACCACCCTGTTAAATAAGCAGGTATATCCTTATACTTTTTAGAATCACAGTGATTTTTTTGTGATGCTTGTGTGGATGTGCTGTGCACCTTTAGGGTGGAGGTCAAATGACTGGTCCTAACATGTACAACATGGGTGAGAGAATTAGCCATGTGACACAATTCCCTGGCATTCACAAAAACTAAGAATTCAATTAATCTATTCAGCAAAATTCAGCACATTTTGTGTGTGTGTGTGTGTGTGTGTGTTGCAAATAGAAACAATAGCAACAGACTACCACATGATTCATGACAGGAAGAGCAGTCAGCAAAGCTGGTTTAAATATAGACACCCTGGTTATCGTGTAATCAGACACTAAACTCATTTGCTGTGTTTTGTGCTGTAAAGCCCTGAATAAACTACAGGTAAACAGTGCAGGACAAAAGTTACCAAATAAAAACCTTCATAACAACTAAGCATGATACTGACAACCTGCTTGTTGTAGAACCTATTGCTACAGTCCCAATCCTGAATTGGTTTTGCAAGAAAACCCTGTTGTATAAACAGGTAAATGATTCTAATGATGATTAACTAACAGGTTACTTTGAAAACAGTCAAACAAATAAATGTTAATGGAAGCAATTATAAAGCGGGAAAATGCAGACCAAAACGTCAAGCGTGACCGACATGCGATATTCCAAAGCTATGGGCACACCGGGATGCAGTGCCAGAAGCCAACGGGGGCCCATCTTTTCACGGCCAGTCCCCAAGAAACCAGAAGGCGAGGAACTAAAGGGCTCACAGAATTATTTCCTGCTCTTTAATTAGAACCCTCACAAAACCCTTTTTTACAAGTGCAACAAAAAACTGTTAATTGGAGCCGCGGTGGCAGTGAAAAACAATGTTTTCCAGGATGCACACGTCGTATCGGCATGGTCCACAGGGACACCATTAAGATTTTACAGGAGCACATCGGAATCATTCCCACATTTATGTGTCGCAAAATCATTAACAGGAGATGGGGGGGGCTGACTTTAAGAAGGATTCGGGAACCGCGAGACAAACTCTCCTTCCTGCACATCAACGGATGTGAGAAGCAGAAATAGACTTCTAATTCCCCACACAGGTGAGACATTTCAGGTCATAAACAGAAGTAGAACTTCTATATCGTCTGCTAGTCTTACCTCATAACTGAACTACATTTCTGTCTGTGACTGCATAGTTATATGTGTGTGTGTGTGTGTGTGTGTGTGTGTGTTTTTTTTTAAAAAAAAAAAAAAACAACCACCAGACACACACCCACTCACACACCGGCATACACACTCATTTCCATTTCAAATCACGTGGATTCAAATTAAAATTTCAAGTGCCCTATAGCAGGAGGCGTTGTGGTGTTCTATTCACTCCAGTGTCTAAAAGTTTAAATAGGGGTCTGCTAATTCCAGCATTTATACGGGATCCACATCCTGCCCTCATTGACACCCATTCATCATGTGGTGATTTGCATGCCGCACATCAGGGTGAGTTCACAAAATAAATAAATTAATCATTTAAAAAAGCTGAAACAAACAAAAGAAAAGCGTAATGGCAAGTGCACAGGCGCGGCGTTCATAATTCACACGCTTCAGTGCTACAAAGGAGACTTGCAGGCTATCATTGACTTAGCGCCACTAATTACACCAAACCCTTAATTATACTAAAAGCAAAGCATAACCGTTCCACCATTTTGTCACTAAGTGGAGTGGATTGCATGAATACTAAAGCAAATTCAATCAGAGGTGAAAAACACAGACCCACATCTCACTGTCAGAACAGAATTGGTCAGTCCAACCTTTTTCCACTATGTGATCAGTTGAGTTAGTAAGACTGAAAAAATATGCCCGTTGAGAGGAATGGGAGAACTTCAAACGATCACCACTCACAAGACCAGAGGTACAAAAGACCATATTTATGAATCAGGACATGGCACTGCAAAGCAGCCAGAACATCGCTAATTATTATGGAACTATATATCCCAGCTGTGAAATGACCCCAGTTCACTGGAGGAAAACGACAAGCAAAAGCATGATTGAGGCTTCAAAAATTCCTGAAAACCATTCCTCCACATGCTCCATCCACCCTGGACTGAGGGTGACTCTTGGTTTTTCCCTCCAAATTTATCTAGTTCCCACCCCACTACATTAATTTTAATGGCAAACACATTTTCATTTCCACCTCCAACCCCCGCGGCTCCATTTAGGGGCTGTGAAATACAGCTCGGCCCAGGATGAGCCATGAATCTGGGCCTGACGGCAAGGAGATAGCAAAGGCATCGATCACAGCATCGTCGGTGCAGGGCCCGGAGCCACTCCCTCTCTGTCGCCGCGTGTTCAATTAAGCACGTCTGCAGAACACGCAAACGCCCACTGCCGCACCCCACCAGAGACAGACTGCTGCTAGGAGAAAAGCTGGAACGTGATCAGACCAGCACATATATGGGTGTTAATGCATTTCTTTTGCAACAGTAGATATTCCAGCTGTACATACATATTATACACCTTGGGAAACATGCAGAAGTTAAGATTCAACACACTTGAGCCTATTAAGACACAGTTGTGAGTCCAGTTACAGGAGCTATGAGTGTCATAGAGGAAAAGAAGAGATCTTATCATTAACAATAGCTATTAAATCCATAAAGATGGATATTCCTCATTATCACTTAATGATACTTCAGTTCTTCTTCCATTTTCAGTTTTCAGTTGAGGCTATGTTTTTTGTCATGTCTTTAATGAAGAGATCAATCACAAGGTTACCTGAGATGTTTGTACACATTTCAGCATAAGTTCACTAAAAATGTCATCATATCAACAGGGGTTGTGTTGTGCCCAGTGCAGGGCTGAAGCGTATTCATTTTTTTTTCTATTGGAACCACATGTAGATCAGTGCAATCTGTTTTTAATTTTCGTGTTATATTTTTTCCATTATTAATCATTATGGCAAGCTATTCATTCACTACAGATGCATATTTAAAATTTTGTGTTGAAGAAGCAGCAGGTAATTTGTGAGGACGATGGTGTCTGAAGTATGCAGCCATGCATAATGGGTTTCAAGAGATTACAGCATCCAGGCACCAGCTGTGTGGCAGAAAAATCAGCATTAAACCACTTGTAGGAACAGACTGTTTCAAAAAACATCATATTCACAATATTTTTTTTCTGCCCAGACTTGGCAGTATAATAACTAGTAGGACAAAAAAACTTGAAGAAACTTCAAGAAATGTAAACAAAGCTCAGGAAGGTAAGAGATGTGAGAAAAGCCCAGATTTGCAGTAAAGAAAGAGCACTTTGCGGCTTACAGTTGTCCTGATACAGCTGCTCATCTTGTCTTGTGTTGATAGAAACTGCGACAGCTGAAATGTGGTCAGATGACAATACCATCAGCAAGCCTGAACTCAGCTGTTCATATGCTTGATGCTGCTTCCCAGAGTTGAAATGGAAAAATAACAACCCTCTGTATTGTGCGTGTTCAATGAACATTAAGGCTATTACAAAAGGTCAGTGACAACAACAGCTGCCTAGAAAGGAATAATTTGCATGTGTCCATGTTAGCAAGGAGCTGGGTTCCACCTGCACTTATGGTCTGTATCTCTGTCCCCCCAAAACACACATAAACACACACATCTCCTGGCCTCAGTAGGAGAATTTCAGTGGGACTCTGTGAGAGGGGTGGAAAGAAACAGTCATGGAAAGGTGGTCAGAAACATTGTGAAACAGCAGAACCCCAGGCTAAGGGGTAGAGTAGTGGTCAGTCTGCACATGTGGTTCATTTAATGAGCCCATATTGCAAAACATCAAGAACACAAAAAGCATGTGTGACAATTGCACTGGTTTGCAGGGCAAGACAGGGCATGGCTTCTACTTGCAGGAGTTTCAGTGCTTAATTTGGAAATCATAATCCAGGGTAAACAATGTTCAGGACAGATCTGTATGTTCAGTTTGTTGGTTCAAAACAATGGTGCCCACCCCTTCGACAGCTAGGATTTCAATAGGGATCCCATGGCAGTTATCTGTTTGCATGGTGTAGAGTAATGGGTTGTTTACAGAGGTGTGTCTGAATTGTATTGATCTTTAATAGAGTATGAACAAACTGTAATGAATTGAAAAGATAAAAAACTACGTCTTCTGTCTCTCTCTCCGCATGCCACCGTCTTCCCCTAGCAGAAACCAGTTGGGGAATCACCCAACCAGCCCCAAAGTGGCAGGCTTGGAACCACTCCCCCACTGAGAAAGGAAGTCAGGGACAGCCAGGGAAGAGCCATTCTGGTGGACCAGCTAGATCTTACAAGACTGCAGGGCTAAGTATCAACAGAGGAACTGTAGCCAATGGATGGGTGGCGTAGTCAGTATAGGAGGTAGTATCACAAATTTAGACAGCTTATTGGCAAAAAAAATCTTTTTTAATTTTACTTTTTTTTTGGTCACAGCACTACATACAGACAGAGACAGTACACCATGACATTGCTCCTCCATCTACATACAGTGAGTGGTGAAGGTCAGATGGTGACAGAGTCACAGGTATGGTCATACAAACCTGTCTAATAAATTCCAGAAGGATGTCCAAACATTCTAAAATGGCTTTGAATAATTGCACGGGTCAAACGTTGATTTTTCATGTATGAGGAAGTTAAGCACTTGAGACATCCACAGAGATTTTATTTACAGAGCTTCAGCTGTAGACCAGAGCTTTAAAATAAATTTCTGTGCCAAGCATGTCAGAGTGAGTCATGAACCTATGCTATATGACTTCATCAAAAAGAAAGTTTGGGTTGTGGTTTAAATGTAAAATAAAAGGTGACAAAACAAAGTTTACATTAAAGGTGTTTTGAATGGTTGAGTGACCTTCCTTCTAGTAAGATTCCATTTTGACACAGTCCCAGAACATTCCTTGTCAATGTTACTGCAGCAATGTTCTCTTGGGGACAACTTTCAGCTGATGTGCAACATAAAGTGATCCACTCCATTTACCTCCTGTAAGAGGACAGCCCTCAGGCTTCTGTCCAAAGCGTTAGTCTGCAGCACAAGGAGGAGTGAGAAGTCTAGTCATGACAAGACAGGCCCACCACAAAGGCATTCTTTGATGGATCTGAAGGTGGTCTGGCACTGCTCTGTCCACAGAACTAGGTCGGGTTTTCTCTTGTGGGTGAGGTCTGACGGAGTGGCAGACAGCTGGCATCCTTTTTTGGGGAATGGCATTTACAGGTAAGGTGACTTAGTGTCTGGAGTAGGGAGCTAGAGTAATGGGGTCACCATGGGTTTTTTCTACTTAGTATGGGGGCAGATCTGAAGCCATGTAATTCTTCGCCAAGTGAATTGCCCCAGGCAGTGTTGTCAAGGTGTTGCACCATAGCCAGTCAGCTACACTCTTCAGAAGGACTGTTATGAACTGGTCCAAGGCAACAAGGTTCACGATCTGGTGGGAGTCATTGTTCTGGATGAGAAGTTGGAGGGTGTTGTCATCAAGCAGTTCAAAAGCAAAGGGCTTCCCAACATCCTTGTAGCGGAAATTTCTCAGCTTTTTACAGTGTTCCTCTGGGTCCAAGCCTACTTGCTCCAAGATGGAAGTTCACATAGCTCTGTAATCCAGTCTAAGCCTCAGTGGGGAGTTGGTTGGCACAGTTTAAGGCATCGCCAATGAGCAGTAGGGTCAAGCAAAAGGCCTGTTCTACTTCAAGCAACCAGCAAGTAATCACAGTGCACTCAAAGACATTGAGAAAGGTCTCAGGGCATCATTGGGAGTTCATCTTTGGGAGCTGTACTGGGACCCCGCTAGCTTGACCTTGTGATTTTGTGAGAGCAGCCAACACCCGTACGGTTTGCTGTTGAGCAGCCAGCAAGTCTTGCATGAATTCCTGTTGGCTCACAACCATCTCCCACGTAGCTTAACACTCATCTTGCTGGCTTCCAGTGATCTTTTGCTGGGTTACTGTAAGCTGACTAAGAGGGTGATGCAGAGGTATATCCTCCATGGTGATCTATTCACTCCTGTCCTGCATTTCAGCACCACAACAATTGCAGTGGTTCAAAGGACAAGATGAGGCATAGCTGCTTTCTTTAGATTTCATAGATCAGGGAAAAAATGGTCAAGACAGAGCTGTATAATCAGTCTGTTGGTTCCCATCCCTTGGACAACAAGAGCTTAAATACGTTTCTTGACAACTATGTGTTTGTTGATTGTAACTAGGCATATACATTAGGGTTGGCATGGTGTCCAGATGTGGGTTGTGTACAGTGGTGTGCCTAAACTGTACTGGCCTGTACTGAACTACAAATGAATTGTAATGGCTTGTGAAGATGAAGAACTGTGTGCTCTGTCTCCCCACATGTGCTACAGCATTCATTTTTCAATCTTTTTTTCTTTTTGCAAAAATTTTAAGTAGCTACTATTGGCTGCCTGGTGTATACTCTTACTGTCTTGCTGTTCTTTTGGACTTAACTTATTTGTTGCCATTCTCCATTTATTTCAGTTAGAAGTCTTGCACAAAAATAGTTTACTGTGCACAGGGACCATTCACCAGGACTTCCAATCCAAAGTATCCCAGTTACAATGTCGCTCTGCAACTGGCACAATGCCAATGACACGATGAAATAATGAGGGAACAACTGGAATAATTGAAGAACTCACAAAGAACCACACAACCAGCACAGAACCGGCTTGAAGAGTGGAAAAGAGCAGAGAAACTGAGCAGAAGAGCAGATCACCAGAAGAACATGGCAAGAGAGCATCAGCAAGGAGCAGGGCCAAGCACACTTAATATGCACAGGGAGTGCAGCAGCCCTTTGCTGGAGATGCTGTCGAGTAGCTGGCAGTAATTCCTCACTCTGACTTCATTAGCTGCACAGCTGCAGGCGCCACAGTGCATTACAGGCAGAATGAAGAGGAGCCTCCGAGGATATGCACACAAACAATCCTGCGACCGACGGCAACCGCGCCTCCTGCTGACAGGCTATTACAGAGTGACAGAAAGCAACGTGCAAAAACTAAAGTCCATACCGCACACCATTCCCCTAGGATTTTCACAGATGTCCACCCACTTGGTCAGAAGGACAATGGCTGAGAAAGCTACAGGGTCTCTCCAAGAGGCCTGTGGGACATGAGGAAATTGACCCACATTCAACAAGCCCTAATGAAGCCAGTTGATGTAGGGAAGTCTGCTTTCTACTTTATGCAAAAATAGATAAGTCTTCAATGAAATGTTAACAATTTTCAACAGGCAGGGGGAATAAGGGGTGGGGGTCCTATAGCAGGCATGTGGTCCTTTAATGGGTTTCAGTCTATAGTTGGTGTGCAGTCCTACAGGGTTGAGAGCCTATAATCAGTACGGATCCTTTAGGAGGTATTTGCCATAGTGCTTGTGGGCCCTTCATGGATGTGAACCTCTAGTAGTCCTTTCAGAAGTGCTAAAGTTTAAGGGTGTGTGGCATGCCAGATATCTTGGGGCCAGGGATCAACCAGACGTAAGGTGTGGTCTTCAAGATAATTATGCCAACAAGAAGTCAAACAGTGCAAAAACTCTGCATGGAAAGTAGGTCCATTGGGGGCTTAGATATTACACTGGGGAATATTCTGACATGTATATGCTGACAGGGCTCCATGGGGCACAAAATCCACACAGAGGCAAAATTGCACGTACCTGTATGTGTCACACCCCAGAACACATTAACATAGCCTTGTAATGAGTTTGAAACCCCCGGATTGATACACATACGTACTCACACATACCTACAAGTCTGTATGTATGTACCTCTCAGAGAAGTATGCGTGGAATGCATCACGTCACACAGCACATTAACAGCACAATCTGATATCAGTTTGGCAGCCAGGTGTGGAGAGAATAAATCCATCACAACACAGCCTGATCAAACAGGGCAAGAAAACAAGAGCAAAGAGCAAATAGACCACTTTGCTTCCCCATACGGACTTGCTGAAAATGTAACAAACACTAATGTTAGCATCGCCCCCATGTAGCAGCATTTATAATTACACAGTACTAAAGACTTTTTGTATAAATTTTAAGACATACAGTTTGCACAAATATTCATATTTTGCATTTTAGCTGTAAAAACATGCTAAGAGTTAAAGGTACTAAAGTACATCCTGAAATCCAACCTTGTGTCACCCACAGTAATGCTAAAACCAGCTCTTGATATCAGTAGTGCTTATTATGTAGGATTGTAGCCGACCCCCTCTTTTTGATAATGATTTTAGCTATTACCCACAAGCACATGCCCTCATGGACTGTTAGCCTTTGAGTACAGCTTTTCTTCCAAATGACATGAGTTCATATGCCAGGTAGGAAAGAAAAGAGAAACGAGTTCAGAGAACTCAGAGACACTGATCTCACCTGAGAGATATGGACAATAGGCAGAGTGATGCTCTAGGATATAAAGCAGTTCTAAGACTAGGGTAGTGTTTCACACAATATCTTGCCATAACCTGCTTTACAGTGACCTGCTGCCACTAAGGAATCAGCAGAGGCTCAAAACAAGGACTTTGCTTTTACATTTTCAAGCAGCATATGTGCTTTGGGCTGTTTGAAGCGCTGTAGGTGAACAGCCTGAGCACCAAGGCGTGCGCGCGTGCGCGCGCGTGTGTGTGTGTGTGTGTGTATGTGTGTGTGTGTGTGTGTGTGTGTGTGTGTGAATGAATCTGAGAGAGAGAACAGTGGCAGGGTGAGAGAGGGGGCAGGAGGCACGTTTCTCCTGCCGCTCCATGACATGTGGCAGGGCTGTTTAGCGGCCTCCAGGGGACAGCTGTCTGGCTGTGCCGGAGTTGTGGGCGCACACCCATCACCTGACGGCACGGAGCCATATGGAGGCGGATGCAGGAGTCCATTAACAGAGCGTGTTTAAACATTAGGGCCAAACATGGGAAATGCAGATTAGAGCACATCCCCCTGACAACCGAGAGGCCTCCTCATCCATGCCTTGCAAGACAGACTGTAAGAATACACTTCACCCGATTACTGACGATACTCATGAGAGTGAGAATATGACACATAGGAGCGTAAATGTGTAGAATGTAGCAGAATGTTCTGTGGGTGATCTAAGGGCTACAAATATTAAATAAAGTTTTCTATTTTAGAAATACACGGAGGGATTTTAAAAATAGACAAGTAATCCACTGTTGAAACGCCTCCACGGCCTTCCACGGTCCTCTCAGAGGGTGACTTAGACACAGCCCCCCTCCGTAAGTGCTCAAACCCAATTTCACAGGAGGAGGTTTCAAAGGGAGCATTTAGCATATAGAGCAGGAACTGGAGAAAGAAGGACTGAGAAAGAGATTAATGTAGAGACAGCAGGAGAAAACAGTTGAGATCTCCACAATCCACTGTGGAGGCTGTGGGGATAAAAATATTTTGACCTTTTTCATTAGCTCCCTGGAGAGGACCTGGGGGAATGGACCTGTCGCCATCTCCATCTGTTTGCTGTGATGGAACTTTGGACAGGGGGCGGAGGTTGTTAGAGGGGATTCCAGCACTGGATTTCCTGGAGAAACAAGCTTGGGTCAGTGAAAGGTAATGCTCTAAGTCCATCTGACTTCCAGGACATTCCAACCACAGTTTACAGAAATGGAAATTCACAACTTGGTATTCTGCAAGATTTTGCATCATAGACTGAACTCAACCCTGAGACCAGAATCCTGAGGAATACATAATCTGCTGGGACCCCCTTTGGGCCAATTAATCTGTCCAGAAGGACAGAGAAGGACTTTTCTAATGACAATGGTGAAGCAAGGGGCATCCAAGCCAACTGATAACAGACATGTGTGACTCAGTTAAAGAATAAATAAGCCAGCAGTCTGCTGCAGGTGAAGTCATTAGGGTGACTGTCAAACAACTTCTTCAGTCCCGGAATTCTTTCCCACACAGCCTGACTGTATTTCCAAGGAATGTACAGATCTGTAAGGAAATAACTGCTAACCTTCCAGAGATGTGCCAGAACATCATCACACAGGAAAGCTTCCATATGGTTTCAGAACCAATTAACGTCTTGTGCGTGGTGTAAAAATGTCTAAAGCCCACATGCATAGTAATGATATAATCAAATGAGAAAAACCATTAATGTTCTTCACTTTTAAGTGACACAGGAAGTTGCAAATCATTTAACAGAAAGTTCAAAATGTATATATGCAAATACTATGCAGGTATCACTGTGGGAGTCGGGGTAGGCTTGTGTCCCTGTGCCTATTAGCCCTTCAACAGGCAGCCCCAATTGTACAGACAACAAGCCACAAAGCATATCCCCTGATGTAAAAATAATTAAAGTTATAATAACTGCGATTCATGCAGCAGGATGAGAACATTATTATTTATTTATTTATTTGTTTATTTAAATTTTTTTTGCTTGGAGCAGAATTCCTTTGAAACTGCCATTCTGAAATAGCAATTGTTCTCCTTTATTGGTTTTGCAGCGCACCCTTTAAATCCTATTTGAATGCAAACCGACGTGGTCATAAGGAGGATTAAACAACGGCATGAAAGAGGCCCTTGAGTGTGAGAATGAGAGGGTTAGTCAAGAACACGTTGCCTCACAAAGGAATGATTTGATGAAGTGTGTTTACGAGAACGCATTACTCCAGCAAAAATGTTTTGTGCTGAAATATTAAAACACAATGTAGATTATATGGTATGCTGAAATATTCATCAGACTTTGTTCAAATATTTAAGAGCTAACAATAACCACCAAGAGAAGAGAGTCCCATTTTAATTTGCACATCTGTGTGATTTTCTGTACAACTTACTGGCATTTATGAAGCATCACTGGATGGCAAGGTCAAGAGTAATTCTTTTTTAGACAACACTGTAACAAGGAATAACAGGGACCAATTTCAGTTACTGACCTGAAGATCATTCTGAGACATCAGTGTCAAATCCTCAAAATGGAGGGAGGAGGAGGAGAAATGAGCAGCCTGCACTGCAGCAGCTGCACAAACTGAAGGAGATCAGCAAACAGCTCGGCAAAGCTGCCGCTTTCTACTGGAATTAAACCAGCTGACACAGAATCCTCTGAAATTCTGTTTTTACTGTCCCGAAGAAGGGATGGAACGGGGCAGATGAGTTATTTAGCCTTATGCTAGACGAGGGTTGAACACTCTTGCAATCCAGATGTCAAGTTCCTCCAGGACCTCCAACATTCTGACTTCCTGAGAATGTGAGAGAGTAGAAGGAGCAGCAGCCATGCCACACAGACTTCACTTGGAATTATAGATCCACTTTATTTCACAAAACCGCATAGTGGCCCTTATCCCTATGTGCCCTAAACTACTATGCAAAAAAAGGTTTGACTGAATATCGCAATCAGAAACTTCCATCTAGCCATCCATTTTTAACAGCTTATTCTGTGTAAGGTCACAGCTGTCCACAGGGTAACCCGGAAGAAATGGGCAGTCGGCTATAAAACTGCCCCTGGATAGGATGCCAGTCCATCTCAGGGTGACCGCACACACAGCCGGTCACACTCACACTACGGGCAAATTAGAGAAACCAATTAACCCAGAACACTTGTCTTTGAACTATAGGAGGAAACCAGAGCACCCAGACGAAACCCACACAGACACGGGAAAACATGCAAACTCCACACAGACTGAGCTGGATACGAACCCACACTCAACCACCCCAGGCACTGAGGCAACAGCACTACCCACTGAGACCACATCTGACCCCAATCAAAATCTTTCTATGGGTTAATTATTTTATTTATTTTAATTATCTATGTACTCTTGAAAAAGGGATTCGACATAATCCGTAAGTGGACATAATCATACACTTGTTGGCATTTGTTGACTAGGAAGCCTGGTATCAGTGTCCACAATTTTAACACAAGCCTCTGCTGTCATTTGCTAACCCACCTTGGTTACTACAGTGTCCACAAGCTTCTAGGTTTGTTGCTCGTTGTTTTGCTTTGGTCACAAGGCACAGAAAAAATTCCTCACATAAGCCTTTAACCAAATGGGCCCACCCCACCTATCTCCCCATCCCAAGCCCAACCGCAAAAGTAGATCGTGCCCCTCTTTAGAATAGTTTCAACATCGCACATGAGGATGGGCAGCAGGCTTTGTGGTAAATCATGGATTGGGTCCCAAGCCAAGGTTAGGTTAGAGAAAAGGAGGTGAACCGGAGTATGGAATAGATATGATATTAATGCAGTAATTGTAATATCTTTATACCAACTGGGAGTAGAAAGTTTGCTATAATGGAACTCAGACAGAGACACACCCAGCCCCCTGGAGCATTTAACCTATAGTAACTGCAGTCAAGCTCCTCTCCTCTGTTCCCGTGCCATGAATACTGAACACTCCAATTGTGCTGATATTTATCTCAGTTGTCTATTCCAGGGAGTGATTAAATTATTACACTCATTTCTCTGTGATTTTCCTAGTGACACCCCAATGTACCCCACCATGAAATAATACAAAGAGCCGGTGCAAAGAAGAGGACTGATGTTGTGTTTGAGGCATCAGTGTCTGTACCAACAGAATGCTTCATTTAGAAGTTAGGTGAGCGCTCTCAGACACACTGAGCAATGATGACGTCTCACCTGGGATCTAACAGCGGAAGAAGAGTATGGCACAACGAAAGACTGCAAAACTTCTTGTCTGGACCCATGTTCCAGCCCACAATAATCAGTCGAGCACTATAACGCCTTTGAAAAGTGTGCCAAGCAGGTGTGAGAAACAGACTGTGAGGCACACTGCATTGTGGGAACTCTGCACCCATGCTCTCGTTTGCAGGCCGGCATTCTAGGGGCTCTTTTGTGAACTCACTTGTTTGTGTTTGTACCCTCTGCTGTGCCCCACTGTGCTTTAACTTTCCAATTCTTTATTGATTCAAATGCAACACACAACTTTTGTCTTCCTCCAGCTGGTGCACACACACTATTACAGTCAGTTTATGAAGTCAATACATTTTAAAATTTATTTTGTATGTAATGTTGCTTTTCATTTGAATGTGTTACACAACTTTTTTATTATGGTACTGGACATCATATGGGGTGATCACATGGGGTGGGAATGGCACTGGAATGAGAAACACAAAGACAGGTGACTAGAGAGCCCCCCCCAAGCTCCAACTCACCATCCCACCTTACCAGTTCACTGGCCGACACTAAGAAACCTAGTTGGCAGCCACAGTAATGCAACCGATCCCTCGATTTGGGACGGGGGGCAGTCAGTTCTGATGAATAAGGTCACTTGTAAGGTCACCGCATTTGATATGTTGAAGGGTGCAACATTCCCTTCATTTGTCCTCTTTCCAATTAGCTTTGCGCTCTTCTTTTCCTTTTCTACACCCTCATTCAGCTCCCTTCTAAATAAGGCAACGGAGTCAGTCTTAAGCATTGCACTGAGTGCACCTGGAGGCTTCCTTAATTACATCTGCATTATTAAAGTTGCTCTGGAAATAGATCCTCTCGTTTAATGAAGATGCAGGCAGTAAACTGTGACTGTGAGTTTCCATGGAAATGGTCTTATTAACTGCCCAGCCGGAAGGTCAAAAGTGACTTCAAAGGTAAGGCTGCCTCCTGGCTTTCCAATGGGAGGATCATCTCTACCATCCACAGGTGACAGTCCAGCAAAGAGCTTCTTAAAAACATCTGGGCCATCTAGGAGACTTACAAAAGCTGAATACCACCTCCTAAAAAAGTCCATAAATAAATGTAAGGAAATATCAGAGTCATTATGTTAGCCTTAAAAATTATTCCTTTTATGCACGCTGTCACAGCATAGTATTACATGATGCTGGCAGTAAATTCTACTGGCCTCCATGTGGTGCTACCATGGTTGGAAGCCGTCAAGCAGCATCACACAGCAGTTGGTCTTAGAACTTACTGACCATTCATGTGCTTTTATATTATTCTCAGCTTTTATTTTAGACAGTGTTATATTTAAAGCAATCCTGCAATTCACAGGCCCTCTGAAGTCCATCCCTGCAGCCCCCATAACCCCTGGTCCAGGATAAAGTCTCAATAATATTAACCACAAATTCCTGATCTGGTGATGCTGTGATTCAGTGGTTACATTTGTCAGATGTGATTGCGATACTGTGGTTATACTGATCAGATGGGTGTGAGGTAATAGTGAAGACAGAAAGAGCCACCAATTTGTCTGTTACTGTCCTGCAGTCACAGTTTCATCTCTTACCTCCTGCCTGACAGCATGCTTTACAAGTAAAGCCAGTCTAAGCTCTCTCCTCCATGTTCAAACAATGGAGGAGCAGATGACCTGTTCACAAACATTTCAAAGCCAGGATTCTCCAGTGTCGTGGCACGGTCTGGGGAAGGCTTTTAGGAAGACCTGTGCTAAGAGGACATATGGGTGGGTGTGTGTGTGTGTGTGTGTGTCTGTGTGTGAGATAGAAAGTGCACACATGGAATGGGTACAAGAGGAGCACAGCAGGAAACAACTACAGTGTGTGACACTGGCATACAAACAAAGAGCACTGTTATGGTAAAGATGCTGCACTCAAAGCCTCCTGCACACACACACTTCACTCTGTGTCATCCCTGCAATAAACACCAGGGGTGTAGGTTCAAGCCCCTGAAAAGTGGCACTCTGCCGTGCTGTGACAGTAACGCCAGCCACACACTGCACAGTTTCTATTTCTGGGTGCTTCTACTCTGAAGTCAAACACATCTATGCTTATACCAGCACGTAGTTTTTCTTTATCTGGTTATGTACTAAACGCACCAAGACAAGAAAAACAGCAGTCTGAAGACAGGATTTATCAGGGAGCATCTGTGGGGATGTTTTGGGCTGCTCTGCTTCTGGCTTATGATCTAGTTCTGATTTTTTTTGAGACCATTAAGATTTAGTAACAAATTTAAAGATTGGAGTGAAAATTCACCACAACAAAAGAAATGGATAAGAAATTAACCATGTAAGGACAAGAGTAGTACATGTCTAAATAAAAATACTTTTGAAAAAGTGGTTGAACATGTATAATTGTACTCCAGCCTGAGAGTTACTTGCTGCAGACCAGCAGCAAAAATGGCACTTGGGTTTCCACAAAAACAACATACTAGCATACTATTTTCTGCTGGTTACCATATACTTCAGCAGCACAACTAGCACAGTAAGGACAGTTTGATTTAATCATATTCAATCCACACTTCTTCTGTGTTGACTGTCCAACTAAAAATACACTTCTGGTCCACATTATTGGCATTTTAGGTCTATCATGTACAATATCTCTTGAAAAAGTGGGCAGTAAAACAGCTTTGGTCTATATACACTCATTTGTTTGTTACAGAGCAGCACAGGATAAAACAATAGCAATTTAAAAAAAGGAAATGTGTGGAAATAGTATAAAAACTGAAAATTTGCCATGACACAATTTTCAGGCCCCTTTTTAAAAATTCAAATTAATTGTCTGATTAGAAATAAATTCTCACTGCAGTGAATTTAGACTCACCTGAGATAAACTGCCAGTTTCCACATGACATGATTTAACCAGGAATTAATGAATGAATGATGGTTTCAATGCTTAATAAAGGTCACTTTTATTCACTGTTCCTTTCTGACAGAGGTGAAGAGAGCTGCCTGAGACCATGACAAAAAGTATCACCAAACGTAAAGATTCAAAAGGGTATAAGACCATATACAGAATACCTGGTATCCCTGTTTCCACAGTTCACAATGTTATTAAGAAGATTGCTGCTGGTGGAACTGTCTAGAACCTCTCAGGATGTGGTGGGAAGAGGTCAATTTTTTTTTAAAAGTCCTTGAAGGTTGGTGTAAAGTGTTGAAAAATCACCATGTAAAACATTCAAAGAGCTAAAAGCTGAAAGGGAGTGATGGTTTCAGTCTTGTTTTCAGTCTAGTTTGCAGTTTTGGAGAAATAGAAACTGCAAAGAAAGGTCCATTAAAGCATCAAGGGACCAGCCAGCACTAATGCTCTGAGAAAGGTATCCAGGGGCTAAACATACGGAAGTGACAAAAGCAGCCTGTTCAACTGTACGCAGAACAAGAGGGGACATACCCATTTGCCTTCGAACCACGGTACAGTCCATTCCTTGAATGATACAAAAAGTGACATGGAGGCTGAGCCACCAGTTAATTTTAACCACATAGAAGATGGATGAATGAACAGGCTCACCAGTTTGCCATTGAATGACAGTGCAGTGCTTCCCATTTAACACTGACCAACAGGGTGGAGGGTGACCGCCAATCAATGCTAACTCCACAGTTGACATGAGTGAAAGTGCCCTCAGAAAACCAAAGAATAAAAAACACAGTTAGTCAGTACAGTGCAGACCCAGACATATTTGCCAATAAATCATTGCATTAAGACAGAAGACCAGTTTGTGAAATCAAATGGGCAGAATGCTTCATCAATTCAGCTTTACTTTGCCAATAAACATATGTAAATCTGGCTATTCAATTGACCTGAGAAGCTTCATTTCAACAGAAAATGTCTATAATGTCTTCATTTGAAACAGAACTCCCTGAGCCCTTTTGGCCCATGTGTAGACAGAGCAGACCAACGGTAAAACAAATGGGATGTACCAAGAATGCAGAGTAGACGGAGGTGTGACTGGAACAGCACTGTGGCTCCCCATGAGGTACCATACCCCATGCTAAAGCCTAGCTGTTAGCTCACCACCCCAGGAGAACATCGGTTGAAAAAATATGAAAACAATAAATAAATAATGCTCAGAAGGGGTGATTTTCAGTTTTGTGCAATTTTGATTCAGCAAAAATGTTTGCGGAGACGAATATGCAAACGTAATGTAACATGTAAAATTTTAATATGGCATTCTTTGACATTTGTTCTCTCGTTACAATCGCTTCATTTACGTCACACAATCAATGACATTTAAAGTACACCTCAAGCAACAACATAAATAGGTTATTTTTTGTTAAGTTAGCAAATATTAGTGAGTTTAAAAAACAAGCAAATAGCTCATTAATATCAGGGAATTTGAATTTTACTGACAAAAAGCCCCAAGAGAGAGCCTGGCTTTTTTTTCGGAAATGAATACAGTAAGGGGCTGAGCAAGCCTTGCATTGTGACCAGAGCTGCGGATCAGAACATGTTCATTCCACACCAGGAAGCGCATGGCTCTTATCGTGACCTTGGCTCTAGCTAATTACATGCAGGACACCAGGGAAACCATGTTTCCCCCTAATGATTTATAAGCAATTTTAAGTCTTGAACTCCATTATGACCTTAATTAGTTTGTGATCTTTCAGCCCCTTCTGTGTAACCCCCTCCTGCCTCTATCCCCTAGCTAGTGGGGGGGTGGCATGAAAGACTTGCTGGAGAACTGTTAATTTTACCAACACAGCCTGAGGACTCTTTCTGTACCCCTGCAGTACACCTTGGTTAACTGGAGAGCACAGTTCAGTAGTGAGGTCAGTGGCCTGTAGAAACAAGGCACACGGTGGGTGTTAAAAAGTCAATACACGTCTTTGTGAACGGCCAGCAACTTAAGCACCAGTCAGTGAATCTGAAGTTTCTATGAGGTTCTAACAAGTGCATAAATGATCTAATATGACAATTCCTGTTGCAGAATTATTAACAGTGGATTGTTCCGGGATTCTAATCACAGGATTGATGAATTTATATTGTATTACTTGGGTAAATGGGAGTGAACCAGTTTACTCTATGACACCTATCTGTCTGTCACCAAGGGCTGGAACCCTGAGAAGGCCATCTGTGGATGCTTAGCAGAGACTTGACAGGGTGGTGCAGCCAGTTGCAGGGCAGATATGGCCACCAAAGTGGGGCAGAAAGCACTAGACAGCAGAACTCACCACAAAAAAAGACTTTAATACCAAAAGAAAGGCCAAACAGAAACATAAAGCAACCATATTCTACAAATAAACAAACAGACTTCCTAGTCCACAGACCAGCTGCCTTAAATACTGTGATCCATTTGCATTAATTACCAGCAGCTAGACTCTCATAAACAGGGGTGGACAATGGGAAGCTGTTCATCAGTTGAAGCCTTGCCTCACCCTTGCTATGGTAATACCACCCACTCCCAGTGGTCTTGAGAGAAGATGCTGGAACGGCAGATGAGTGACCGTGAACAGGTTTCATACTGTGTAAGTGTACCGAAATTGCCGTAATGTCACGGGAGGAGAGGTGATGGGCTTCCCATGAACACCTTATAGCTTTGGAAGTGAGCTGCAGCCTGAACACCTAGCTGACTGCAGACAGTATGCATCCATATTGTTTGCCCTGCAGGATTTCATACGCTACATTGCTTGCTAATGCAGAAGCCAACTAGTCAAGAGACTTCCAACAGGGTTCCCCAGTGTGCTTATTGTGGATGCTGTAGCCCCTATATAGACTTATGATAAAGTTTAACTGAACTGAAAAGACTTTGTCTTCAGCTGACCATTTTAGAAAATATCTATGCAACCCTTTCTAAAGAGTTCCAGTCCCATCAGAGTCTACCATCATTCACCTGTACACTAGGACTCCCAGGTAATGAATCTATTTTGTTTCCTGTCATTATGCCCCTCTGTCCTTTTGGTAGGAAAAAATTCCCCTCCTTTTTGCTTCTCAACAAACTGGTTGTAGTTGACTAAGTACTCTGAGTATAAAACCTGAAAGCTGTTTTGCAGATAACAGCAAGGTTGCCAGTTCCCTGGGAGTGTGAAAAAAAAATCCTTCACGCTTGTCCGTGTCATTGTCTGCATGGTTATGTATTTTTGTTTTTTTTAATAAATTGTGTTGTGTTTTTACGCAGAAGAATGTTTGTGGAATCTATGTTCGTATGCGAGGGTAGCAGTCTTATGCTGACCCTGATGCACATTAAAAAACTGAGCTAAATCAGAACAATCTGACTGAATCACCTTATCCATACACAGCAGGTAATTGCTTGCATGCAAGAAGCAGAGGTCTGTGCAGATGTAACCCAGCTTGGCTCAGGATAACTCAAGTGTGGGAGGGAAAGTGCTTCGAGGTTGGAGGAGGGACACAATTTTAGCTAGCTCATGCTGCTCAGAGGGGGGTTAGTTAGGAATTTTAAAATAATGGCAATGGGCTGAGATCAAGAGATAGGGCTCCTCTCTCTGCTTTCAACACCAATGTCCTCAGTGGATTACAGAAACCAGGTGAGATTATCAAGTGGGATTCAGCACAAGGTAGAGCAGAGAAACAAAAGTGCAACACCAGTCAGAATTCAAGCTGAACACCTTCCACTGCTGAGAAAAGGGTTCAGGCATCAATGCTCGGGAACAGCTCGAGTCTGTTGGACAGGTGAATGAGTTGAGCAAGGGCTCAAAAAGGCATGAGAGAGAAGTAAAAATTGGGAGATAGAGGGACAATACTGCAGTATAACTGCTTGTGAACACAGCAGTGGGAGGCACTTGTCAGGAATGTAGTGTGGAGTTATAACCCAGTCGTGGAGAGAAAGCAACCGGGGGGGTTAAAGCATGCAGATTAATCTACAAACGTAGCTGACAAGGTTAACGGTTTCCACCAGCAACCGGCATTGGAAATCACACTATTCACAAAGATAATCACAACACAGGAGAGCAAGGAAAGCTTCAGTAACTGTCAGTACCGACATGTAGGTTGGCTGAGGTGATAGTTGGCAAACATCCAAATCATGGATGCAGTTCAATGTTTGAACATTTGCATGTTGTTCATGTGAGCCTTTTATTTCCTGGAGTGTGCGCTTTGCAATTGCGTGACTCGTGCATGATGTGATAACACTGCAGGGTTGAGCCATTGGCTTCTTCAACCCATGCAATCCTCACAATATTACTTGCATCTCATGTTGAACAAGAACCTTCACCTGTCAGCCGACACCAGTTAGAGATGACATTGCAGACACTGCAGCACCTGTATCCTAGAATACCCCCACATTCAGAATACATTCAATGTTGCTGCCCTCAGGGAAGATACTAAATTCACCATAATATTAAGGAGCCTCCATGGGGAAGAAAACGCAGACCAATCCTAATTTGCTCAAGCATATAAGGTTTTGGTTACAGGAACTGATCCCTAAACTAGTCAGTCTTTCAGTTTCCTTCCAATTGTCCTGTATAGGGTTATGGCGGTAGCAGGTGGATACAAAATTTTTATCCTCATCAACAGTCTCCCACTCCACATAGAGGTTCCCCAGATGTCCTCAGGCCAGGTGAGAAATGCAATCTCTCCAACATATGCTGGGTCCACCCCAGGGTTTGTGTCCAGTGGGATCTGCTCCATATACTGTACTGCCAGAAGAACCTGAAAAAGGGACTGAATCAGGGTATTCAAGGTCCAGGGAGTGACCAGGCCAGGACAAGATGTGGAAGGACTTGCTGTTCTTTTTATTTCATTCCCCCTCCACAAATTTAAATGTGAGAGATTAAATAACAGTAAAACAAAACACTTGAAAGCCAGTGAAGCATAGTAAAACCAAACTAAAGCTATCAAGCTGGAGTCCCAGAACCCTCTACTAAACTTTCTGCTCTCTGGGTATGTGTATTTTGTTCTTTATTACTTCATTAGCTTCACCTTCACTTATTCATTTAAGCAGGCTGTCCCCTGGTGCAGCTGTTAATCGTGCGGAGTGGGTGTGTTTGCAGGTGGCTAGGCTTCTGGCTCCCACAGGGCCATTCTTGCAATATGACCAAACCACCTCAACTAACTCTTCTTAATCCTGAGGTGCAGTGACTGCTCCAAGGTTCTTTTAGATCACTAAGGTCCTCATCCTGTCATAGAAAGTGACTCCAGTGATCCCACTGTAGGATTATTCAGCTGCTTGTATCAGTGACGTTGTTCTTTCAGTCATCATCCAAAGGTCATAACCATAGGTAAGGATGGGGATGTAGAGTGAGTGTTAAACCAAAAGCCTTCTCCAAGGGCTCATCTCCTACTTCATCACCACAGGTCAGTATAATGTCTATAAAACTGCTGACACTCTACCAATATGCCTCTCAATCTCCTGTTCCCCTTTTTTATCACTTGTGATATTCTAACCCACCTCCTACTGTCTCTAGGGTGGTTGTTCCATTCTCACCTGAAGACAGAGTGGACACTACAGGTTTGGAAGTGCTGATTTTCATACTAACAGCTTCCCACTGGGCAGTAAACCACTCACTGCACACTGAAAGTCACAGTTGGATGAGGCAAACAGCAGTGATACCACACCTAGTACCCACCTGGACACCCTATAATCCTTGATGTTGATTTTTGTCCATTAAGTTCACAAAAACGCATTTAGACAAAACATAGCCTTAGTGGGGTCTGATGCCAATGTGAAACTGATTTAATGCTAAAAATAAACACAACTGACAATGTACATTGGAGTTGGATACAATTCATGAGCAGGCTCAGAACCCCATATTCGTTCAGTACCTCTCATAGCATGTCATTGTTTTATGCTTTTTCAAAGTCCACAGAAACACATGTAGGGTGAATTAGCAAACTCTCATATTCCATCATCAAACAGCCCAAGGAAGGAGAGCTGTTCCACAACCAGGATGAAATTCATACTGATTCTTAGGAATCTGAGGCACAGCTGTAGGTTCTTCTTTCTAGTCCATGTAGTTGTAACACCACAATTTCCCCAATTCAGTAGTACGTTACCCTTCTTCTGTGCAGCACTGAAGAACCATTAGCCACAGCAACCCAACACTGTCCAGTGCCTTCATCTCTGATAAAACTCCCCTGTAGCCTTTCTACTATGCCAACACCACAGTGGTAAATTCATAGTCCGCAATGGATGTTATTTCGTCCTCCTGGTAGGAGAACATGTCCACTAAAGAACATGTCCACTAAATTTGAAGAGTTCCTCAAAGTGCTTTTTTTCCTGGTTTAAACTTTGAAGCCACCCAACAGTCTTTCTCCATAGCAAACTCTTGCCAGCCTGAGATTTTGCTTCAGCAGATGCCCTTTCCACAGCTCTCTTAGTCTGCAGGTACCTCTCAGCCAAATCAAAAGATGCTCAAAAAAATCATTGCTTACAAGGTGCCTTATTCAGCATAACAGTTTCTCTCATCTCAGGGGTCTGCCAGTAAATCCTTGGGTTGCAACTACAGGAAGCACTAACTCCTCTTAAACAGCAGCTTTTACTAGCTGCATCCATGACTTGATGCTTTTATGGTCTTGCAGATGGAAACTGAAATGATCTCAAACTGAACAATATGTCCACAATTCCTGGATAAACCTCAGAGAAAGTATAGGTCACCGTGGTCTGTCTAACCCAATATGCTAAATCAAACTCACCACCAACTCTGCCCCTCTCTTCAGCCACATCTCCAGAATATACTGGCTCAAGTTGACTATGACCACAAAGTCAATTTCCCACTTTTTGCTACCTTCAAAATGCAGCAACAATTCACTACTGTTCATATGTTTCAAAACTCCTGACTGCTGAATCTCAAGTATTGTATGTCACAATAACTATTTTTTATATTTGATCTCCCCTATGTTTACAGCATATGTCCCTGCCTCTTGTTTAGACTACTTGTACCTGCTGTGTTCTTCATGCATCACTTGTTTAAGGATTCCCTGTTCTTCAAGTCTCTGTACATACTAGAAAGTTGGCAGGTTTCATCCTGTCGAGTATATCACCAGCCCTCTTTAGGAACAACTGTTTAGTACATACTCACAAACAAGAGTTTTCTTCTTTGCAACTGCATTAAGGTAGCCCTGCTGGCCACCTGCAGGACTTCCAACTGCACAGCTCTCAGGTGGGATCTTAAGAGTACCCCACAACCACCCTTGGTTTCGCAAAGAGGCACACCACTGTGGAAGAGGTAGCATCTTTGTTAAAGATGTTTAGTTTCATCTTAAGCATAGAATTATGCATGTATCTATGCCTACATGCATATCCCACATTATGCAACTGCTACTTCTCTACTTTACCCACAATCTTGTGGGCTCACACCTGCAAGGAGAAGGGTGGACATTGGATGCAAGGTCAGCAAAGTGACAGGCATGAGCAATATGAACCTGGACAAACTCTTGCTTGGCAGTGGCAAGTGAATTCTGGAAAAATGTAATTTCTTCTTGAAGTAGTCCAGCGGTATATTAATATGAAAACGTATCTCAAAAGTTCTGGTGTCTTTCAACCAGGTAGATAAAGAAAATACCACTGATGACAAGAAAAGCAGTGACTGAAACAGAAGTCTGTGTGCCATATATGGAGAACATAGTGGAAGAGAAGATGAACAAGCAATAGAAGGAATTCCAAAAGAAATCTGTTGCTCGATCTGTGGTCACATGTTTAACTGCAGCACGTTCGTAGCAGGGGGTGTCTAAGGAGTGCTACAGTGCCATTGCAGGAACACCCACACAATCACAACATAGTGTATGATCTTGATAAGAAGCACCAAACTTTAACAATTCTAAGAGTAAAACAGACAAATGTAAAGAAGAAAAAAACTGAAACACCTCCTCTCAAACTGTCAGGTCAAGGCTGAGAACCAGACAAGAAGCAATGGTACTGATGCAGTGAAGGCATCAAAACCAGTTAATGCTCACCTCTCAAACTAGTGTAATGGAGCAGTTCTCTTCAGAGGTGCCAAACTCCATTCTGTTTTGCTTGTGTCTTCACAGATGATCAAGCGGCAGTCATCAAAGAGGAGCTCGCTGGAGCAATGCAGGGGGTTAAATCAGCTTGCCGCTGCCATCAGTTATTAGAGCACGTTCCGCTTCAGAGATCGGAAGGGTTCTGCCGGCACACTGCAGATGTCAGTCATACACAGCAGCAGCTGGCACCAATACAAAGACAACGCTTTGCTTCTCTTCTCTGGCATTTTACACAAAGGTGGGTTAATGTTTACTACAAATGTCTAATTAATATTTGATTAATACTTTGAAAAAGCTCTCTGGCTGTAAAGCTGCAAAAAAGTGCTTAGCAAGTACACCTGAGTATGTTACGAACACAGTACACACACAGCCACTTTATTCCACATACAACATTTACACCTGAGGTGATCTCCACAGCCAGCTTCCTGTCGTATTGTCACTTCGGCGACAGAAATCTCAGATAATGGTTGTTGTTTCAAACTGCCACGGCAACATACATTTTTCATTTCCTCACCTCAGGCAGGAAGAAGACAGATGGATCCACTTCTGCCAGTCCTAATGGCTCAGGCCAGGCACCGGACAAGACACCCAAAGAGCCTCAGCTGTCGCAAACAAACAGCATGCTGGACTTTTTTAACTTTGGAACAGCTCCTATTAATAGCTGTGCTCAGCTCGGCAGCTTTTGAAAGTTTAAAACTGTAAATGAAAACTACAGTGACCTTTTGCACTGATGTGAGACAACTAAACCCTTTAGTCACGTTTTCTCCCCGTATTAGTCCTGCACTGTGGCATTTACTAGAGTCAAATTTTTTCGCTGAAAAGCAAGTGGCTGAGGAAAGGCTTTCGTTAATTTAATTTCTTTATTCTAAAGATTACTCATTTTTATTCACTTTCCCTTTAAAGCAGATTTAAATAAATTAACACAACTCAAAATGTGGAACTAAAACTCCATTAATAGACCTAAGGCAAGTCACTTTAATCATTATCACCAGTGATCTGCTCAGTGATGGCTGTATTTGCTCAGAGGACTGGCTGTGAGCGATTCGGCAAGTGTACAGTAATTCGCGCAACAACCGTCACAAAAGCACTCCATTCTTGGGTTCTGCGAAGCTATGAAGGAAACAATGAGGCGATAATCGTTGCTGTCTGCGAAAATGAGCTTGGAACACGGAAACTACCACAGCAATTAGACACAAAACACAACTAAAGGATCTCTGACTCGGGTTGTTTTTTTTTTGTTTGTTTTTTTTTTTTTTTAACATACCTCAATAAAAAGATGCAAATCCAAGAGTTCAAATGACCTGAAGGCCGAGGACCTGCCTGGTAATCCTGCAAGAGTCAATGCCACCCAGCAGATTGTTCTTTACAAAAAGACCATCTCAGCAGATCCCCTGAATGCATACACACGTCAACTACTCTATGCTTCAAACAACCATTTCAGGTATATGTGCTAAATGGGTACGTGGGGGGGAGAAAAAAAAAAACACCATTGGAGCAAAGCAACAGCCACCAGGAGTCGTGTGCTGGCACCTGCACACCAGTGTGTTAAATATAACAGTAGTAGTGCTTTACCCTCAGCTAAGCACCTACTTGGCGGGTGCAGCCCCCTAAAGTCCCAGGGGCTAAACACATCAAGGCAACCACAACACCACTTGAGCTTTTATAGCTTTCGATCAATCAGAATGGGTGAGGCTGAGAAAGGGATGTGGCACCGCGCAGCCGAGTGCTCCCCGGGCGACCGTTTGCAGCCGGGCCTCGTGGGTAACAAGGCTGCACCTGACTCCGGAGCTGGACAAGAATATTCATCATCCCTTTTGTTCTCAGGGGGAGGGTGGAGTGAATGAGAGCAGGATAACACACTTCAACAACATGGATGCCACCACCATTGCTGTACGTGAACGCCGTCCAGAAGCCATCTCACCTGCACCATGAGCTGTCAGTCCTGATCTTCTGCAGCACATCCTCCTGCAGGTTGGAGACACTGAATCGTCCACCTCCTCTGCAGGGGCCAGAACACAGAGAGATGGGGGTAGGAATCAGTGACCAAGGCCTGACAGCAACACAGAGCTGAAAATGGGAAACCTCAAACACAAGCAAAACTGGAAACATCTACTACAAAGTTTTTCCTCATCTAATGTCCTGCAGATAAAATCATAGTCAAGGACTCTAACTCTGTTGTGAGCTCATTACATTTAAAAACAGGATTGGTGAATACTTTGAGTTTGAGAGATAATGTAATCAAAAAGTGAGTGTAGTGCCTGTTACTGGGTTAGCAGCTGTCAAATAGACAAGAATAAGTAGTGTGAAAGGAAGATTTAAGAGACCTGCCCTGCACCTACTTCATCCACAAAGTCTATGACTGTATAACTGACATCCAAGTTACTACCAAATCCCATATCTAAAATCACTTTGGATCAGATCAGTGTTTTATATGGTCATTAAAGGACGATTGATAGTGCTGCTACACTGCCATAGCAACATGGGCAGAGCCATAGAGTGGCCAGTACATTCAAGACAGGAAGGAGGTCCACCCAGGCTGAGTGCACTGGCCTGGCCTTCAGGGACGCTTCCAAAAAACCTATTTATATGAGATGACGATTGTCATCTACATACCAAACAAAATAGTATCCTCAGTCCAAACAGATGATTTAACCTTGTGGTGAAAACTGATGGCAAAACCAGTCAGGCCGAACAAACAACGTTTACATACATAAAAATTGTCTGGTGAGGCTCCACAGTGCCACCTATGGTCATTTGTAGTACTACAGCCATTGTTTTCCACTGGCACTTTTTGGCATTTGAGTGGAGTAGTTGTGATGGCACTGAGCCAGGTTTTGCGAATCACCTCCCGACTCACCTGGTACCTGACCCAGGGCCAAGTCACATGCAGTCCTGTGCCAGCAAGCTCATACACACTATCTCTCTTTCAGTCATCATCTTCATTCTCATTACCGTCAGACACTGCAGGCATCAGATGTCACCACACATGCATTTCCCTCACCAGTTCTTACAAAATGCATCACAAGGACATTTTTATATTTGTTATTCCTGCTAATTAGTCAGTACATAGACTGAGTCAGTCAGTTGAATCAGGGAGTCCCAGTAGCACACTGGAGGACACGAAGGCTCATCGAGCTATCGGTCGAGCTATCCAAGATTTACAGCCAGCCACAGTACAATCAGTTTAATGCAACACAGATGCTGCAGGAACATCTTACTTTGATCACACACACAGGCACACGTCAGTCAACCCAACTGATACTAGTGCTCAGAAAAAAAGGCTTCCCCAGAACATGTCATGGCATAGATAAAACCTGGCTTACAGATGTTTGTGAACAGTTATGTAGTCCACCACTGTCTGAACAGACCAAGAACTTAGACTGGCTTCACTTGTGCTCAGGATAAAAAGACAGAAGGCCACTTGTCTATGATTGTGAACACAGACCAATAACCAGCAAACCAGTGGCCTTCCATCTTTTGTCTCACAGGCAACATCTGGTCAGTATAACCACAACATTACAATCACAAATGTTCTATATTTGTCATCTTATAAGGCCAAACATGATCTCTCTCTCTCTCTTTCTCTCTCTCTCATATATAACTATATAGTAGTACAGTTTATCCTCATCATTACAACCAGTTTTACAATAGTATTTTATCAGTATCACTACAGTGCCACGGTCCCACCTGATCAATATATTCACAGCAGCAGAGTTGCAACCATTCAATATTTCCACAGCATTAGAGTCCCACCTCATCAAAATAACCACCAAATCACAGTAATACAGTTACACCTGACCATTATAAACACAGAATTAAGGTCACACTGGATCAATAAAACTATAGCAGAATAATCACACCTGATCAATAAAGCCACAAGAGTACAATCACACCTGATCGATATTTCCATAGCATTACAGTGACACCTAATCAATAATACCACAGCAGTAGAGCCACACCTGTTTGCCATAACCGGGACACACACTCAGGGAAGAACACTCACAGCAAGATGCATGGTGTTCCATACCATTTCTCTGCTAGGTTTCCTAAACCATGGGAGAAGGGGAGTCCGTGGTAAAATGTACAATTTAAGTTTTCATGCACCAATACCTACAATGGCCATCTACAGAGGTAATAAAGGGCAGTACTTGGAAACACGGAAAATAAATGTGAGCGTTGTTTTTATTTCCCTGTGTTTGTCAGTCCTGCCCTTATTGTCTTTATTCCACTGAGCTACGTGTCTCTCCCGTTGCTCAGCTCTGCTCCTCCCAGGGGAGAGACTCTTCAATGGGTCTGCTTTGGGCCGGGTCTCCGCCGGGCTGGGTCCCACTTGGCAGGTGCACAGCTGTGTTAATTGGCACATGGAGCCAGCAGTGGAGCCCTTGCTGTGACAAGAGTGCAGCAGACGCTTGTCCCATCTAGCTGAACCACGAGCTTCATTAGCGAGGAGGAAGTCGCAGCCTGGTTGCAACCCCGCCTTTTGCACATAGTGAAAGTGAAGCAAAAATGTGACTCTCACCTCTTCCATCCATACCGGTTTCAGTGGGATGTGATGGTAAACTACAGGAATGTGAAAAAGTTGCAACTGTTCAAACAGAAGTAAAAAGAAACCAGGCTGCTATTGCACATACTCTTCCTGGCAGATGAGAACAGAAGGCAATACATATACATCTATCTTGGCTACTGGCCTCTGGTTGGTGCTGTTAGCAAATTGGCCCCTGGCTAGTGCTTCATACAGCTGGCTCCTGGCTCATGCTCACTGTTGTTGGGCTCTGGCTGGAGCTCCATGTTGCAGGCCTCTGGCTGATGCTCTTTGCAGGTGATCCCCAGCTGATGCTCCTCTCTACTGATTCCTATGCAGGGTTCTTTAGTAGAGGCCCTGCAGGTAGGCGAGCACTAGCTGGGACAAGGACTCAGGCTCTGGTTCCATGCTCTTTGAGGACATTAACACTGTGCCATCTGCCACTTGTAGCATTAGCTCATCTGCAGGGGCAAAGGAGGATCCCATATAAAAACAAAAGAAGCCACAAGAGACTAGCAGAGGCCTACTCATTGAGAACAACAAAGCCAGTCACCTTCATGGTGCAGACATTCACTCTCACTAAAATTACCCATTTAGATCAGAAATATAAATATAAATTCCCGGGACCGGTTAATTAGCCTTAATTGGATTTCACAAAAGGTATAATTGAAACCACAACATAACTAATGAGGAAGCCTGCATTGCAGCCCTATTGTTTTCACAAACCGGAAAATTCTTCCCGAGTCTTGAAAGAGAGTGTAAAAAAGCAACTATGTGTAACTCCTGATCTATTCAAATGATGGAAATATTAATGTGAAAGTGCAGATCCACTCAGAATTCTGGAGATGTTCATCTTAAGGGGCGGAATGCACTCTGAAGCACGACCAGTGTTTTCGATAAGACATGGGAATACATGCTTTGAATGCATGTCAGGTGTGTCTTTCTGGTCTTTTCTCTTACTTATTTTATTGTTCAGCAAACACCATCATCCTGACACCGGCAAAGAGCGAGAACAAAGCACAACATGTCAAGTCAAAAGACAGATGTCAAAAACTGCCAGGACAACAGTAGCTTGCAACAACAGTGGAGCACAGATCTGTTCACCTGCTCGTGGTGTATGCATTCCTTTGCAAGTCTTGGTTTCCCCTAGGAAAGTGACTTCACACCTTATTGTTCTGCCTTTCGCTCTGCAGAAAGTTCCAGCACAGCAGGTTTGAAGACGTTGCCCTGTGCTGCACTATTGGATAGGATTACAAGTCGTGCTAACAGAGCATTTTCTCTTGAAGTACGTTTGCAGCCTGTTATTCCCAAATCAACACAATATATAGCCAAGCACCTATTCGGGTTATAAGAAATTGACTTTGCAAGGAATTTCTTTTAATGCCCCTCCATCGGTTTACAAGTCATTTCTTCACATTTGTAGGAACAAATCTAGATTTCACATGCCCTCTGGCAGCTGAGCACAGCAAGATCAGAGCCACTTTGTGCTCTTCCTTATAGTAATAGTTTAAAATTTTGCTGCATAAAATTTTCAAGCCCCATTACCTCATGTTTGCTAGTTTCAACTGTTATAATCGCTTTGATCTTGGCCCCCTTTTGGACTGTCCAAACAAGGTCAACCTACTGGCTGAACACAAATTCATTTCCATCGATTCAGTTGATTTCTTTTGTCTTTATTGTTTTTTGCATTAAAGGATGAATTAATACAAAAATAGTGAATATCATGTATAAGTGTTTTGACAGCTGTGCAATACAAGTCTGGAGCCACCGTGCAGTTTTCTTCACAGTTATAGTTGGACTCTTGTTGTCAACCTCTATTACCCCTTGTTTGCTAGTTTTACCTGTTATAATCTCATTAATCATTGACCCCATTTGGATTATCCTTCTTCTGTAAGCATGAATTTCTTTGCATTTTCTCATTGTTTTTTGACGTTGACTTTTTTTTGCATTAACGCATAGATATAGAACATGGATTATTATGTGTATGTATGTTTTGCTTATCAGCGTTTGTTTATGTGCACAATACATAACCTCGAAAGAGTCACATGATCACCATACAGTATCATGCAGTAATTAATGATGAGAAACTACCTTGTTTGTGTTACGATAAATAATGTTAACTATTAAAGTAACTATCTCCACTTTTAATGGGATTTTGGTGATATTTTTACCCCAACTGGTGTCAGTTTGAGGGTTCAGATAACTATAAAAATTTTACCATTGAAATTAATGGTAATTACATGCTTGATTCATGAAATTCACATTCAGAAAGCATTACCTTCAAAAGGTAAGGGAAGACTTACTTAAGACTTGCTTAATGTTCACACACTCCAGCAGCACTGGACCAAAAAAGGAATGTCTTTTAAAAAGAGTTTATGCAATAAATCTGGCAGCAGAATGCTGTCCTCTGTCTGCACTGAACAAGGGTGCTGTGAGAGCTTTTCTATGCTAGACCATAATCACTGACAACCTCAAAAAGAAGATGCCCAGAACACTAGACTCTCTATCTCATACAGGTCCTGCTTTGGGTTCATATTGTCCTCAGTCACAGTCACACATGGTTCTCCATGATCTATTGATGCTCTTGATTGAGAGCCATGCTCAGTATTCAGGTTGCTCACAGCAGCAAAGCCATTAGAAGAAGCAAATGAACTCTTTTGGCATTACCAGCACCTGGCACTCAGGCTACCTACTCCATTCCCCATCTCGAACTGATGTAATCATAGCAACAAACAATAGTTCAAACAACAACTCTGCTTCTGTTTACATTTTGGAAAGCTCCAGAATTATACTAGTATATATGATTAATATCTATAGCGCATAAATAATACTTACTTTTCTCCACACTTTGGAAGGAAGCATTTACTATGTTTGACACACTGTAACATCCTAAAACATCAGGCTTCCTCGACACAGTTTAAGCCTTGCTTTTTCAAGGCTTTTACTTTTCCTGCAGTAATTCTTAAATTAAAAGTTAAAGGGCTCTAAAGTTTTTTAACTGCAGCCATAACAAATACTTTACAAGAACATATCAAAAGCCATTTGTCTGACATTCTGCCCGAGGTAGCCTGGGTAATCAACGTTCCAAAGATTCATTCATTTGTACAGCAGGATATTTTTGTTGCACCAACTCAAGGAGAGCAATGTCTTTCAGCTAAAGAGGGATTTCAACCGAGGGCCTTCAACTCCAAAGCAACAGCACTAACCACTACCCGGCTGGCCTCAGTACTACCTGCCATTCAATTTTTCCTAACATGGTCTTGTGTTTTGTATACCTGTGAGGGACAAATATTAGCAATATTCAGATATTAAAATGGTGACTTAGCTTCCAGTATGAAGGGTGTTGTTCTTATATTAAAACCAGCCGCTTTTCAACTACAGCTCTGCAACTTGCAGGAAACTTTCAGAAAAAAAAGTGGAGGAATGAACTTCTGTGAAGAGAAAAGGGACATATTGAAATATGAGGAAATATCAGTCCATTAAGGAATTAATTTGTGGTAATCTGCCATCCCAGAGATATCATTAGATGTAATGAGAAACTCAGAAGATGAATTATAACTGGAAAAAAAATGTTAGAGCAGGTTCCAAATAATAAATAAATCACCTAACATTTTACACTGCTACAAATAAATTTATGCTGACAACTAATTGACAAACAGATAAAGTGGCCTCAGTTCATAAAAAAGGATTACTTATTTAATTGTTATTCATTTCACTAGGTCACAGATGATATACTTCATATGCAAAAATGGATAAAGTGCTATTTTTCAATGCATTAAACCTTGGCTGAAATTCAATTTATAGCTTTTTATAGCAGAGTAATTAAGCAGTGCCCAAAATATTTAATAGCCATGATTAGTCAAAGAAAAGTATAATTTTTTGACAATTTCTCTATTAATTTCTGTTCTACATTACACTGCAATCTAACATGAGAGAAGATGCATGGACCAAATTTGTATCATTAAACATCTAAGTAATCAAACCATAATTTGCAATGTGCTGGAATGTCAAATTAGTATGATAACCTTGTATGTGCAATAAGTAAATGTCATCTCCTTTAATCAAATGCATATGTGGATTAAAAAAGGAAATGTCAACTTATCCATTTGGTCGTCTGTGTCCCTATGCTGTCAAGACCTTAAAACCAATGAATCTGATATCAGAGGAGCCACGGTAATATCCCAGAGTGGAATTCTTCTCCTCACACTTGGATCTCTTGTGCTGTTCAAACCCTGACACAAGTTTTGGTTACTTTGGTGTGAACATATTTCAAAAGTAACATCATATTTTGCCATCACATAGATCTGTGGAGGAATTCCTATTTGATTAACGTTCAACAGCATTTTAACATGCTTGTGAATCCGAACGGACATGTGACATTCTTAGACTTCCATTGAGCAATTATGTCACAGTTTAAGGTTCAACATTCATTTTATTTTCATTCTGCCTTATACACATGCACAGGAGAAAGAAATTCACCTTTTTGTGGATGTCACGCCCCCGGCTCCGGACTCCGCCCCTCCTGATTCCTGATCACCTGCACCTGCATCCTCTTAGGTTGTGCTTATTTAGATCGGTGCTTGCCGACAGACCAGTGTGGAGTATTGCCCCATGGTTCATGTGTGCGTACCGAGCAGTTATCTTCCAGTCTTATTTGTTACCGACCTTTGCCTGTACCTGATCACCGAATTAGTCTCATCCTTTACTGTTTGTCTGCCTGCACCGAGTTTCTTTACTGGACCCGAACCTCGCCTACCTTGTGACCACGATTTAGGAACGCCCCTTTCAATAAACGGAGTTCATCGCATTTGTGCCTGCGCACGTCTGCTTAATCTCTTCAACGTGACAGTGGACCACAGTGTACAAAGCAGACAGTTAGCACCTGTTTCATGGTATATCAATAGAGTCAGTGTAATGAGAAGATAAATAAATAGGCATTTATGCTTGAAATACCCATTTCAGGCCCCTCTTCCAGCTGCTCTGGCACCAGAACTAGAAGGATATAGTAAATACTATGAGAGAGACCTTCCAGCAGCCACAGTTCACCACTGAATTGAAGTAAAGAGTTGTAATTTCATATCAGAAATTCCAAAAGTAGGGATAGGAGACCAAAAGACCCTGAATGGTTTTTCTGGGTACAAGTAGATACTCTAAGTAATTTTCAGGCTTTATAAAAAAGGGAGCAGAGAGGTGAAGATGTGTATGTCTTTTGCAGTGTTTGCATACATCCACGAAAAGCTAGACTAGGCTAAGTGAGAGTATCATGGGAGAGGATAGAGCTTTATCAATCCCTGTATTGAAGTTCACACACACCACAACTTAAACAGAAGACACATAACAAAAGGTGCAAAATAAATAAATAAATGCATGAATAAATATGGAATTCTGGACACTATATATATATACAGTAAATGGTGACTAGCAGAAGACAATTGCCAGTTACAGTAAAACTAGATGAACAAGTGTAATGACTCTGACATCATCAGGCTCCTTCAGTGCAGAAGAGCTAACAGTTATCATGTCCTTGTGCAGCATTACGGAGAAGGATGGCTGTTGCTGGGAAGGACACTCAAAAGTGCTTTTAGTGCACCTCAGTTGAGTAACTAAAACAGCTCAGGGCAACCAGTTCATTTAGGTGATGTGAGCCAATGTCCATGATGGACTGACGCTTCCTCTTCATCCTGGCCTCTGTCATGGTCTCCACTAAATCAGGCTTCTGACCTCTGACAGAACCCACTTTCTTGACCAGTTTACTGAGCCTGTTCCTCTCACCAGAAGTGATGTTTCCCCGCTAGCAAACAGCTGCACAAATGATCACTGGTGACTACAGTCTGGTAGAACACATACACACATTAAAGGACCTCAGCTTTCTAGGAAAATGCAGCCTTCTCTGTCCTTCCTTAAACTGTGTTTGTGGAATTCTGCACAGAAAAGTAGTAAAAATGGTTTAAGCTTTAATGGGCCTCATCATCAAGTCTACAAAATCATGGATCCAAGAAGGGCAACTAGGAGTTTTGAAAGTTACAGGCTTCAGTTGATCATTGTGAGCTAGATATTGAAAACCACATTCAAAGAGTCCTCATTTCCAGTATCTATGAAAGCAGTGTGTTACTCGGATGTGTACAACACTCTGTCAGCAGACACTGATCCCACCAACTCCCACATGCTCTTCAGTTCACCTGGGGACACACCGGGCTATTTCCTGGGGTGTTTGCTGTGTGATACCCTCCCCCTTTAAAAATGAAGGCAGGAATTCATTGAGGAATTCAACACACAAGCAGAAGGCAGATGTCTTTACAAGGATTTGGAAACACATGGGCAGCTGTAAAGAACTTCACAACCAGGCAGTGTTTAAAAAAATGTTTAAAAACATTTAGCTGGTAAAAAGCCCATGTTAATGTCAAGCCTTATTTTATCAAAGGTATTCAGGAAACGAGCATGTCAGTTAAAAGAGCCTGGTGCAAAAAGGTGTATTTACTGTATATTTGAATTCAGGATAACAAAATATATGGTAATTCAGGCAACCTTTTTATTGCACATGTCAGAAAAAATGAAAGTGAGCTTTACAGCAAAATGAAAAATACTATTAAAAAGTTACTGGCTCATCGTTGGCAACCTTGAACTGGAGGTAGAACGAGTTTTTCCCCAATGTATTAAATTCCTTATTCCTGACTTTTCCTAGTAAGTTCTCTCGCTCCAGTGTTAGTCATACACTGGGGTTAACCAAGGACACCCAACATCCTGTACCGGGAAGAAGTACAACATGATGAGACTGAGACGGGGGGACAATATTTGTTAGTGGCCATCAGCATTCATCCATTAGCAATTTCCCAAGAAATACTGTCGCATTTTAAGGGACATTTCTCCTTCATAACAGCATTAGTTGCAATAATGTCTCTGCTCCTTCAGTAACTCCCAGGCTCCCACACCTAATGAAGGGCATTTTGGCTGATGTCCAGCTACCTTTCCTTCCCATCATTACTCCCGCTAATCTCAAACTTCACCTTTCCTCAAGTGAAGCGTATGTCCAAGACAGCAATTAAAGCAAATACAGGCCTCAATGGCTCTTCAGTGCAGGATTTACAGCTGCTTAGTCCATTAAAACCAGGCAAGAGCTACACAGAGCTCAAAAAAGGCAAAACTCCAGGGAAACTGACCTGCAACAGAGTGCTGACCCATCAAATATCCAGTCTCCTGGCTGGAGGTTTGAAGGTATGAAATGGTTCCCGAGAGGAACTTCCCATGGCCTGAAACGGATTGAGAACCAAGGAAGAGAACATTATACAGAGGCAACCAGTGACAAACATCCGGAGGTCTCCCAGTCACATGTGTGTTCCTCAAAGCCAGCAGTGTTCCTGAGCCTCACAGATTCACCAGCAACCAATCAGCCATTCTGAGCTCCCCATTTCCCACAATCACGTGCAGCAGCACCCAAATGTATGTGTACTGCATTTAGATCTCCATAAAATCAACACTGTACCATTACAAGAAAATCTAGTTTTCACTGCTGCAAAATTGTTTTCTGCTTCATTTTCATTGATGACTGGAGTTCATTTTTACATGAATAATATGACCAAATTATTGCTAAGAAATGTAAACACCAGCTTGGGTGACTGCATTCTTTTTAAGGTAAGGCCACTGATTCAGCTTCATAAGGTGTTTGTCACTCTTCCCTACATGCTACTGTTTATTCTAATGGTGGTTTCAAATACAGGTTTCAATTGAAAACTATGTCTGGGATGAAGAAGCCAAGACTTTGTAGGTGTTTTCAGTGCCAACACACCTTGTAAACTGCACTCTTGCATAGTGGTGCCATAAGGCCTTCCACCTACATCAGGTGATATGTCTCCTCCAGGGAGTGACACTGTCACCTGTGAGACCTGTGAACACAGAAGTCTGAAATGGCAAAAAACAGCATGGTTTCTCTAACCTCACATCATGCGACAGCCACACAGTGATGAACCATCTAAAAAGTTATGGAATTTCAGCCTTTTTAAGCTGCAGCTCACAGAAAAGTCCTGTTTCTATGTGATGTGTCCATCTGAAAGTCAGGAGTAAAGATTAAACAGAACAATAGTGTGAGGCTCTTTTTTTTGGGGGGGGGGCAGTTGCTATGAAGTGTAACTGGAAGAATATAGCTATGGTAAAACCAAAGCAAGGTTCAGCAAGATTAGATCTGCTTATGGCAGAGTTCCCACCCTGCTGTTAATTCTTCAGTCCAAAACAAGTTGTTTAGAGAGACTGATGCCAAGAAACAGTTCATACAGAACTGGCCCTCACACAAACTGACTTCACTACTACTTCTTGTTAAGTTATACTAGTGAAAGAAATGTCTAACTGAAGGATTTCAATATCTTTAATTATATTCTTTGGTTTATGTCAGTGCAACAAATGCAAAAACACTTTACCCAGTTCTATTAAGCTCTAAAATTCTAATAATGGGGGGGGTCACAGAAAAACATACTCGGGTACTTCCATTTATATTAATGCACATCAGATGTAATGGCACTCTTCCTTTTGAAGTGGTAAGCTTTCAAATTTGTGTTTTTTTGTTTTATTCTAAGTGCTCAACAACAAAAAATGTACATAATTATGCAAAAAAGTAAAAAGGAGAAAAAAACATCTGACTAATATAACCTTTCCCAGTGCTTAACTGCATCTCACAGTAGCAACATCTGAACTAGGCTGCAGGCGTAGAACAAAAGTCAGGATTCTTCTGAAAGGTTTTGCAGATCTGCAGACAGCTTTCAAATATTAATCAGGTGCATCTCTGATCAGGGTGATGTCTTGCTTTGCATGGTTTCATATAAACATGCTTTGTTTCAGGGCCGATAGGCCTCAGAGACAATAAAAGCTTTCAATGTGTCAGATGCACTCCAAAAGCAGTGATCCAGTAGTTCTGAAGATGCATATCAATTCATCACTAAGATATTTCCTCCCCATTTCTGCTGCCCTGGCCGTCAGGCAAATAATCATTTACACCTCTGTAATTGGAATGGGTTCAGGGTAGAGGAAAGGGTTGCTGCATAGCTGTGGGCATCCTCATAAAAGTCTCATCCTGTTGCCCCTTGTGGTCCTCCAGGAGGTTTCAGCCTTCTAGTCCAACAGACGCTAGGTTAGCTATCTCTCCTAGTACCAAAGAACAACTTTCCCCAGCATCTGCCCCCCCATACACAACAATACAACACTACTCTTCTAAAGTGCTCTACAGAGACCAAAGCCACCCCTATCAAAACTTTATTCAGCTGTGTATGTTAAACAAATAGCCCGACAATTACATGAAGAACCAAAAGGATCTCTTTCAATATCAGATCTTTGAGCTTGCAAAAGAAACTTCCCCATTTCCTCCTTAATGAAATTTGCACCATCATTACACTTCATACATACGTTCCAAAGACCCAACCCAGTGAGAAGCCTATCATTTACACTGGTCCACCACATCTACTTTTTATTTCATCTTATCTTATTGCAAGCATCAGCTTGTCTCAACAGGCCATCGGATCTCACTTGCTTCACATATCTAGTATCAAAGACTCAACAACCAAGAAGCCTTTTCTCACATAAAAATCTCAAACACAAACATTTTCCTATCAGGCCTCGTACGTTTGTTTTATTCCCTGACAAGAATCCAGTTTTTCAGGAGATGATGTACCTCTAGTGAATTAAAAAGACATAATGGGCAGTTTCGTGTTTTGCCTACAACACAACCGATTGTTTTAGAGTGAGGAGTTTTCATACACACTGGGAACTGTTACATTTAAAACCTTAATTTCCAAAGAACCCTATGTACAAAAACTCACTCTATTATCCCAAAAGGAAATAAATATATGCGTGTTACATTTAAATAATCCAGCCCCCTGGAGCTTGCATCTGTAGCTACATCTAAAATCATCTGAGAAGAAATAAGTGTTGGAATTGAAGAGTGTGCTGTAAGCCAACAGGCCTGTTTTGTTTTTTTCAAATTTTGTAACTAATCTATTTAAGGATAAAGTAGCACAACCACATAAGTAATAATCCTCACAGTGGCTAGTAAACAAATTTGTATTTTTTCAAATCGTTTAGAATCAGATGTTTAACCATTAGATACTTCCTCTCCTCTCTCAACTGTCTCTTACACTTTTGCTTGAAGAAAGTGATTCTGTATTGTGCTTCTGAGTTTTTAAAAGAAATTCATAAACCAACAGTCACACCTATCATGACTGAAGGAGTTACATGACTAATGATGTAATGGAGAACAACAGGAAGGCAGATCCTCCTAAGCATCCTAACATCCTTCCTGAAGTGGTGTCAAAAGGGATGCAACCATTTTTAATTTTGTCATCTTCCTCAAAGATGATGACATCATCTCTGCTGCTGTCATTCAGACCTTTCATAGCAGCAGGAATCCACATTCTGTATAATTAGACAGCACTTTGCACATTTTTCAGAAACTGAAAAGTAAAATAACCTCATGTTGACCTCAACAACATTACCTCATGTTACATGTCACCCTGTTCCTTTCCAAGGTATGGTCAAACTCCAACTTTCAAAAGCTCATTGGCTGATGAACCTGTGGGCCAATGAAATGCACACAGATCAGTGGGAAGAAGAATGGAAATCAACACTGACCTGTAACCTAAAGGCAAAAATGGCCCTCAGATGGTTCCAGGCAAGTTCTTGCCACTGGATTTTCCCAATCATTTTTCAACTAAGCTTGCAAGTGATGGCTGGTGCTGTGACACATTAGAGCTTCAAATGTCCTTAATGTCCCAGTGGCCTTGCTCACCCATTCCCTTACCAGCACAGTGATGAGATGAGCGATGAGAAGGCAAAGGAGGAGGCTTGCTGCTGGGACAATGACACTATGGGATGATTCTGTGAACATGGCCACTCAAGGTACAGGGGAGTGTTGAAGTACACTGTGATGAGGTATACATTAATGACACAGTCCTTAACCCCCACAATCCAACCCACAATCATAACAAATATGCAACATCTCTTACTCATCTCTTGCTACTATAAATACACCTCATCACCCATCTGCCATGGCTGCATCCAGCTCACTTTCAGAATCGCTGGACAGAGGCCTTCCGCATTTGCTATGGCATTCGGAACAGTTAACCACAACCCTCTGAAAATCAAATCTCCTGGTGTTGAGGGTTTGCAGAGTTACCTGAGGTTAGGAAGGCCTGTGATGTAGAACAAACCCCAATAGACTTGTTACCAAGTGCTCAGCAATGAGTGACACACAGGCTCTCTGGCTTGAAGCCAAACCTCCACAACGTTGCTGCTGACTCGGCAAAGAGCCGCTTTAAAGCAAGCTGTGGGGGGGGAGGGGCAGGTCTTATGGAATCATGTGGCTGTATACATTTACACAACAACCTTTCACAGGGAGCTTTTACTGTAGTAATAAAAATTATGCCTGGAAACTTACAGATGCAGCCAAACGCTTGGACAGTGTATGACAAAGACGTTAATGTCTGCAGGCAATCTCTGATCAAATGTTGGATAGTCCACAGAAGGAAATATGAGAACATTTAGTAAATACAGTACATGCAGCCCCTCTTACTGAAACCATGTACTATGTTCTCATTTCCTTTTCATCTTACATTACATCCACATACTGTACCTGCACTCAGAGCAAATGTCATACTGTGTTTAAAATATGCACCAAAATTTTTTTAGAAGTGCAACCTGATGCACTTATTTTTAAGAGCTTCCAGCATATTATGAGACAACAGAGCCCTCCTCACCTGCCAGAAGAATATCCAATAGCATTTACATGAATAAGAGTAATGATTAGCTTAAGTGCAAACTAGGAAACAAACAGATTTAAAGGTGTTTCTTTTGTACTCCTTTTTATAAGCTTTGACAAGGCAAACAGACAGGCACTTCCCTCCCAGTCTGTCATCCATATTTCCGCTTGTCCTTCTACTCAAATACCCGCCATCCCTTGACACATCACCGTTTGTTTTTTATAGCCAGGAAAACACTTCAATCTTCATTAACGGCAGTGTCTACAGGGGGTTTTAATGTTTAATCTTGCTGCCAGCTCACTCGAATTAAAAGTGGCTTAAAGTTCTGTTTAAATCAAGCACAGAAATGTATTTCACATGTTTAATATTAGTTTAGCTATTTAATCCTGACTGCAATACTTGAGTCTGTGGTCATATGCCTGAAGATCCAGAATAAACACATACTGCTGGTTTTATCCTGAAAGCAGGAAGATGTGTGGCGTGGTGTGGTGTGGTGTGGTGTGGTGTGGTGTGAAGTGATAGTCCCCCTACAGCCCACCCCTCCAGGAGTTGAGAGGCTCGGCCTTCTCCTTTGACAGCCCACTGACATGTGGAAATTACACATGAAAACAACCAGCCAAAGCCAATGGCAGTAGTGCGTTCAAGGAGCTGGGGAGACATGTTACTGTAGAAGTGCAGTTCAATAAATTAAATTGCCCACCAACTGAAAAAGTTGAATGTAAAAAGATTTAGGTAAAGTGGTGGAAGCACCAACAGTTCAGCTTGCTAGCTTTCCTCATTTCAAAAACAGCTATATTAAATCCGCATATATGACAAAGTACAAAAAGAACCAAGGGATGAGTCATTGAATGCTTTCAATTAAATATGTTAATGAGTTAATGTATTAAATTCATGGTATGTAATTCACCTTTTCCCCCTATATGTATTCCAACCCACATCCAATGCAATAGAGCACAAAGCAGAACCGTGAGAGTTGTTTTATAGTCTCTTTATAAATCTTTGAGGAGGGTCATGATACGTGACCTTAGCCTGTACTCATCCAGGGTTGTGGATGTTAAGTCACGCTGCACAAGGCCCACAGAGGGTCTGCCCATCTGTTAGGGACGAGCAGGGCACAACAAGGCCGGAAATGCCCAAGTCTCACAAAGCCGTGTGTCAGGAGAACACGCAGGTCTAGTCCAACTTCATAATATTGAATGCTACCTTTTAGGAGCCATATATCTGTGCCCTGCAAAAACAATCTGTGGCTTAAAAGATATGTGGAGAACAATGCTGAACAGTATTGTAACGTCTGGTGGAATTGTGGCTCCCATCATGCAATGTTCTGTAAATAGTTGATTTGTCTAACCATGGAAGGAAGCCCAGGGCTCGGCAACAACCCTGAGGCTGGGCTGGTTGTAAGATAGTCCAGTGGGTGGGTGTGTTATTTAACATGCTGTGAAAGAATAAAGTTTGCGTTCCTACAACTCTGCCTATGGAACCCTCTGTCCGTAACACCGCCGACGTGGATCATTACAGTATTTTATGATTTTTTTTTTTTGCTAGCATTATCATTACATCAGAAAAAAGTTATTCCCCAAACTTCAACATGCAAAAAAATCACTTAGGGCCATCCTCTCTCCAAACAGTGCATTTGCATTCCACACCTAACTTTCTACTGTTAACTAGTTAACCAGTAATCCAGGAGGTGGGCATGGTCCACACTCCAGTGAGTCTCAAAATACTTCAGTTTTGCTTCAAAATTGTATTGGTTAGTATCGAAAATGTTCTCCTTTGTGTTACGGTTATTCTTTTTACATTGGAAGGCCAAAAAGGCCTGCTTGCTGTACTCAGGGACAGCAGGGTGAGAGTAGGAATATAGGAAGTCACTAAAAGCTGTAGAATGAGATGGTTAATTAGTATTCACATTAACCATCAAACAACACCTACATACAGACCACAGCACCCAAAGCTAAGTGAAAATTGGTTAGGCAATACAAATGACACCTCTAAAAAAATCCATAAATACTTCAACAGTTTGGTGTCACTTAAGCACAGCAGGTGTCTACATGCCATTAAAATAAACATAATTAACTTAATTGCTGTGCAGACATCTTAATTAAAAGAAAGCTCTGTACCTTATAATTTTATATTTTTACAGGAGAATTATTTCTGGATGCAATCCATGTTAAGTATGTGACTGAAGGTTACAATGGAAGAATCCTTTGAAGGATTGAATCTACAACCTGCTTGTGTGTATGCCTGTATGTGTTTGCTTTTTTACTATACTTAACAAGATGTTTTCACAATAATATGTCCCCAAAGGTCATAAATACTGAAAAACACTAATACGTGAAGAAGACACCTTTAAAATAGTTCAGGAACTTTTTCATTTGTTAATGTCTGTTTTTGAGTAAAGTTATCAGGAATTTATTGTTTTAAAGGAAGACTTATGGTAAAATCCTCACAGAAACAATCGCGAGTTAATGTGTGTGTGTGTGTGTGTGTGTGTGTGTGCACGTGCTCAAGCATCAGTGCCATTCTTGCTTCTTGCACAAAAGCGCGTTGAAAGAGAGGAGTAAGAGGATTATTTCTCAGGACATCAATGTGTCTCTGCCGGAAAAGAAGACAAACAAGAGCAGAGGAAGGTTATCGTGGTTTGGAGAAGCTGTGTTTGGGGGTATAGTTTGATCACCCTGAGAGGCACCCAGACATTCGGTGGTTTACTCTGCTGCTCCCTTCTTCACATAATGCAGCCCACAACAACACTGGAAAATGTATTAATATACAACTATCCATCACTGACTGTAATCTTTTTGCAAATTTACATTTACAGTTCTTCAGACTGTACCCAGATCTCACAATCTGAATCAAAAATTGATTTCCAAGTCTACATCCAAAAACAATTTTAAATGTGAGTAAAGATTTGTTTATGAAACTGGGTGAGAGAATGTAATGTTAGGAATGGGGAAGTGTTGCTTCAGGACAGTAGAGAATTATGGGAAATGCATGCAATTCCAGAGTATCTGTCGGCTATTTTGACTGTTTCTTAATTGGATAAATGGGATCAGCAATGCTTTCTGTGACAAATGTGAAAGTACTTCTAAGAAAGTGGAAAGGCTTGTGAAGAAATCCTCAGGGTTCTGTTACATAGGTGGACAAGAGCGACAGTGGTATTTTTTGAAAATTGGTTGGGGTACTTTGGACATGCTGGGAACATATTATTATTTGCCATTTCAAAAATAACAGAACATAGATTTCTGATGTCTGAAAAATTCACATCATATATTTCAAATAACAGGGGATAGCTGTGTATTACAATACACTGTATACTACAAAATAAATAAATTATTTTGAATCATATCATAATAAAGTTTAATAACAATACTTGATACTCACACTTGATCTCACACCACACCTACATGCAATAAATTAAAAAATGTTACAGTTTACACATTTAGCTTAAGATTTAGCATGTGATTTACGCTGATTTCTATTACGATAAATTTATATATTGCTATTCTTAGCAATATAATGTGTCTTAGCTTCTACTCCTGCCACTCCAGCTGCTGGCACTCAGACCCCCAGAGGTTTATTTCTCTCCTTTGCCTCCTGGTTGGGAATTTTTTGTTTTCCTCTCCTCAATTTCCGGAAGGTTTACTGCATTGTGCTTATACCCTGTATTGTTGCTCTTATTAAATGGGTTATCTCTCTACAACCTCACTGTATACCTGTTATATCTGTTCTGCTATCTTAAGCCGCTGTTCAGATCTGAGTCACTGTGTGAGTAGAGGTGCTTTATAAAAATATATTGAAATGAATGGAAATTGAATGTGGCCCTTGCCCAAAACAGGCTTCACACCAGGTGATACAAGTGATTTGCTCTTGATCTGTAGATGCAAGAAAAATCTCAGGCTGTATCACAGTGTTGGTTTACTGAAGATAAATGCAGGCACTGCTGAGAAGATAAACTGGGGTGGCCCGACCAGAGCTTATGACCCAGTCAGAGACTGACAGGCTGAGAGGTAAAAAAGGACCAGTGGCCAGTGGCCCTACATGGCTTTCCTTTCATCCCAGTTCCTTGCCACTGCCGTCACCTTGGGGCTGTAGCAACAAATACAGACCTGGTATTTAGGCAAAAACAGCAAATGCATGTATTTCAGAGCATTTAACACCATTAAAACACTCTGTAAAGAGCAAACACCAGGTTGGAGTGGAACAGATTCATCTCACTTTTAACAACACACACATAGAAAGCATTTTTAGGGTCTATTATATGAAACACCTTCAATTTCATGCTTATATTTCATACTTTGATGATTCCATTTGCTCACTATTTGCCTGTATTGAGGAGGCAGCTATGAGAAAGGAAGGGCTGAGTTTTACAGACAACTTCTGGGAGGAGAAAGTTCAGACCTAGGGCAAAGGAAACTGGGAAGGGTGACATATAAACCATCATTCAGGGAATGAGCAGATTCACTTTTTACTGCAAGGTACTCAGGTAGTATAATAAGCCCCCCCCCCACCCAGTGCAAGTTGGTATTAGTGTCAGACACATTGCGCTTCCTCTTCAGAAACTGGTTTATCCACTGTCATGCACAGTAGGAGGATGAAGAGACAATGGAATTTACCTCTGCACTGGGAAGGTAAAGCGTCACAAAAAACGCCCTTAAGCCTCTTTGGAGGACCAGAAGGGATCTACTTGGGCTTCGTAGAAAAAGCCAGGGGATTTGAAAGTGCTTTCCTGAGAGGCAGCAACGGAGCTGTCAGTCACAGACACATCCTATGAGCACCAAGACTGTGTGAAGAATCACTCATCCTCTAGACTGGCAGACCTATAATCCCAAACCGGGTTCCAATCCCCACTACTGAAAACAGTCACTGCCAGCCTCCTCCCAGGTTTGAAAGATAACGAATATTCACACAAGAAAATGCAAGTTATTTATTCCATGTACTGGGGCTGTAGGGTTCTGCCCCATTCTGGCAGCATGAGCATTGAGGGCGGTACAACAAACTCCTGCTGTTGGTGCCACTACAGCCTTTACAGTCTGTTAGAGGCAGCAGTGTGAGCATACTGTATCTGTACCCCAAGACTGACAATACAACCCTCTCCTTTGGAAGGAAGACTGCACACAGGTACCATAAGTACCTGATGCCCTGATGGCACTTGCAGCAACAATGAAGCAAGAGTATTCCTGACACTTAAACTGAAATGGGCTCTGCCACCACTCCTTTTTGGCCAGCAGGTGCCTATAGAGCTAGAGCCAGAGTTGGCGAGAGAGAGGGAGAGAAGGGAGGCATCATCACAAGATTCTACAAATTAAAAACCTTTTGCTTAAAAAGAAAGTAATCCTCCTAAATTCCAGAGCAACAATCAGTAATATATGCTGTATACAGTACTTGTATAATATTTTCCCATGTTCTGTGTTTGCTAAGGCATCGATGTAACACAGAAGCAGAAGATGAACCCAGCAAGTAGGTAGTGCACACATGACAACCAGGGATGCTCTCCACACAGCTGTGGAGCAATTGTTCCTCAGAATTGTTTGGTGAACTGTCCTTCCCCCTGAGCATTATCAAATTTATTCATAAAGTTCTCCAGAATGCACACAATGTTGGTATCTGTGCATGGTTTAGATACAGACACTACCACACACTGCTGTGTACTACTTTCTACAAATTCCAACCTTGTTTGATGAGCAGTGCTTTGTGAATAGTGGAATCCAGCACGCTGCACCAGACAACAAAGTACCAAAAAAGCACCAGTTATCGTGTTCTCTGTCATTCACTTCATGAACTCATCACTGTTTGAATGAAACCATAGTTCTTCTTCAGTCCTCTAATACTTTAGTGACAGCTGGTGCTATAGGGGGCAATAGGGTGAGCAACCGGGGCAATTATGACCGCTTTCCATTAACACGACCCTTGACCCACTGTAGGCATCAACTTATTCCAACACTACGGGGAACAGAATATTTTTAATGGTGCCACTGAAATACGGAGCAGATGTCCGTACCAGAAAAAGGAAATGTCATGATCAAATAACTGATTGTGCTCAAATTTACTGCCACAGAATCCATAAATCACAGGACTTTCTTTCCCATGTGGCCATTTTTTACTTCCTCATCTAGACAGTTTTTAAACAAGATGTATGCACACTATGACTGGCTCTTCTACACCAGAAATAGGACTGATTATTATATGCGGGTGTAATTAACCCTAATTAATACTGTACTTTATGGGTTTTTAGATATCAGAATAAGACAATGGGAAATGCAGTAACAGAGCAGAAGGAGCGTTGAACAATATGGGCCACTTTTATCCAACACTCCAGACACAGCTGCCATTTTCAGGCTAAGATATGATATGATAACCAAGGAACATGTTACAAGGGAGAGCCAAAGACTGCTGAAGTCCTCCAAGAGTCGGAAAGCTTCTCGTGCTCCAGGAGAACGAAACAGATCATCATGGAAACTTATCAGAAGCAGACAGACTGCCAGTATGAAGGCTGGGTTCCTCTTACAGAGAAAAATGTGTAAAAGCTGCCTTTTTCATTGTGGTCTGATAAGCAAATTGTTGAATACTGTGTGCCTCAGCACTGAAGTACTTTCCATTGCTGAGGCACAATGAGCTTCCACCTGGGCCTTCCCAGACTCCTCCTGTCATCAATGCCTACTGTATGACAACAGGAACAGAGAACAGTAGTCGATTTAAACACCAACTTGAAGCTTGTGAGCTCAGGGCCTCAACCACAAACCACCCAGCCCTGTGATGCTGGTACCTTCACCAACAACCCATATCATCTGCTGCAGAAAAGGGTGGAAAAAGTGACATCTCCTTCGTGCCTGATAGAAGAGTTAATGGTGGAAAAGTGAAGGAAACCTTGAGAAAAATGGAAGCAGGAGATTACCTTGCAGTCAGCATATTTGGACTCCATTTGTTCTTGCAGATACAAACTCACCAGAGAGACCAGAGTGGGAGATAATAAGTGGCACACCTTACCCCCAGTGGGGGGCTGCAGTGCACTGAAGGCCCTGTAAAGGTGCTACCCATCACAACCAAGAAATGCTGAACTGAACAGGTATCACCACTTAATGGCCTAAACTGATTTTAAAAATGCCCCCCTAATTTGCAACTGCAAAGCCAATCGTCTTCACTGAGGTCCAACTCCACAAAACATTTTCTCACAAGACAGTGAAGCAGCTCTGGTTTGTGAAGTGGAAGAGATTTACAGAAGACCAAATTGCTGGAAGTATTCAAATTAAATACTGTTATGAAATCAAGCATGTGAATAGTTTTTTTTTTTAAAAGCACTGACAAAATTTAAAAAAAGCACAAGCAATATTTAAAAGATGTATATAATGACTGTATGCAAAACAGTAAAAATCAAAGAGGTTCATTTCCATAAAGGCATATGGGGGAATAACCTACTAAAAAGACTAATGAAAAGAAATTGCTTACAGGAAATTATTTTTAATTGTACATCTTGCTATACGTGTTCACAACATTCTCTTTGAAACAGCTATATTAAAACCAATTCATTTTGACTACAACTGTGTTAGAGGTTTAAAAAACCAATTATATAACATGGGAACACAGTGTAGAATTTAATTACAGCCAAAGAATATTTCTTTGAATGCCTTAAATTTAACTGCAAACTGAGCCAGAGAACTGTTTTATTGCACTGCATTTTAGTCAACAGTTAAGAAATTCACTCTCTTAACACGAATTAATACACTCATGACCAAGGAGAGTAAATGTTTATTGCCATCTGATAACAGCCAAGTTGTAATTGTAACTAGGTATCAGTTATCTACACAATTCACATCTTACACCTGTGAACACAGCTCTCAAAAACACATTTACAATTAAAATTCGCTCCATTAAAATTCAGATATTGCTTCCAAAAATCAATAACTTCTCAAAGAGACATACTTTTTTAAAATGACATTATAATGGATCTGAAAAAGGTTTTGTACTGGACGGCACCGCTTTGCATAATGAAATCACCAAAAATTTGTGTGGAAAAAAAAAAGTTTAAAAAAAAAGTCAAGGTAAAAAGCTCACAGCAGAGCACTCAGAGAGGCCGAATGACAGTGAAAAATTTGCAGCTCATCAGATTTGTTTTTCCTTTTGGAGCATAACTGTCTCTAGTGCTGTGCCAACACCATTGGGGACCCAGTTCCACAGCAAATGACAGCACACCTGAGCAAGAAAGAGCACTGAACGGATGGTGATCTCTCAGACCTCCTACCCTCCTAGCTAATAGATACTCAGCTAAACACTAAACAGCCAGTCTTTTCTCCCCTCTTCTAGTTAAAAATGGAAATCAATTTTTAGAGTAAATCAAGTATTCATTCTGTGCATAAGGACTGACAGCAAACCTGACTTCTGCTTGAGGGGCTGTTTGGAGCCACACTGTGAGTCAGCAGCAGTGGGACCTCCAGAGGAAACTCCAGTAGGTTTATACACATTGTTGCCCCTCTTAGGAAATGATTCTCAGCTATTTATACTGTGGGCCAGTCATGGACCTGATTTCTAATAACAACCAGGTAGCCTATAGAAAGAGAATGGAGCTACTTGGAATCTGGACTACCACTAACTTCTACTCAATAACAGCATGACAAAACCGATGCTTGTTCACTTCAGGAGACCACAAATTGACCATTTCTCCCTATACATTACAAGGACTGCTGTGGAGATAGTCAATACCTTTAAGTTTCTATTCTCACAATAACTAAGTTTCTGAAAATCTCTGACAACTTCACATGGACACTAGCTAACAAGACACAGCAGCATTTCCTCTTCCTGAGGAGATTTAGATGTCTCCTGGAATCCTTGATAACTTCTACAGTTGCACCACCAAGAGTGTCCTAACCAACTGCTCCTCCACCTGGTATATCAGCTGTAGCACTTCAGACAGGAAGGATTTGCAGCAGGTTGTCAAGACGGCAAAAACAGGACTTCTCTGCCCCCATTGTTGACCATGTACATGAGCTGGTGTAATAGAAGTGTTCAGACGCTCTGAGAAGATCACCATGGACTGTTTCCAGTAGAAGGAGACTGCAGCATAGGGTTGAACATTGAGAGGCACAGAAAATGGTTTATTTTTTTCAGAATATGGAACAGAAAATAATCACTCGGTCCCACAGAGAAAGCACTAAGCATTACTTCTTTGCCCACATTTGACACTTTACACTGAATTCATACGATGCTTTTACTTATTCCTTTATACATTTATATTACACATCTAGAAACCACCATGCTCATACCTTACCCTAAGGACCTCACACTATATATTATTTATTTACCACTACCTCAGAATTCACTGGTGGTATTCCCTTGTATTACTGTCATGTCACCAGTTTCCTCTGAATATTAACCTATTTTGCACATCAGCTCCCCAAGTTCCCCATCAGTTTTCCGGCCTTCATGTCAGTACTGCCAGCCACTGAACCTCAATGCTGTGCATACAGAACCTGAGAGTAAAGTATGTTACAGCCAACCTGTGCTTCCTGAGGATAAGTATCAAATTTTTGAGTTTATCATGTCCCACCTGAGAGGAAAGAAAGATGTGATCACACTGGAAGTTGGAAGCAGGCATCATGCAGTCCTTCCAGCATCCTATACCATCTATGCTTCTACACAAATGGACAAGTAATTGATAGAGGATTGCAACTGAGGTTTACTATACTAAGAGGGTGAAAAAAAACGTGAACAAAAAGGGGAAAAAAGCCCTTTTGCCAGGAGTGCTAACCAGCCCCCAGGGAGGATTATGAAGCAGAAGAACAATTTTGAGCAGTGAAGGTCACAAGAAAATCCACAGAGCAGTTTTATTGTACTGCTCAGGGATTGCTTGACACAAATATGATGCAATTTCATCCCCTGATACTGTAGAACAAATATTCTCTTTGATATTATCTAACTGAGAGGAATTGTGATGGTAGGACATTACAGAGGTGACAAGAGGGCATCTGAGCATCATGTCTTTACAGCCAGATTAGGACCTGGAGAACTGACTAATAAAGCAAGGAAGAGGTCAGAGGTGCCAGCAGGGTGGCAAACAGACCACCTGAGAGAGGACAGCACATCCAACATAGGAACAGCCAGAAGACATTAATATTCTTCCCTTCTTTCTTGTCTTTCTCCCTCAGGATTAGCAGAAAAAAAAGCTCCTCAGTCCCTCCCAGCGAGGAGCATCCTGAGAACATGAACACTTTTTGTGCTTTCAGGAGAAAGCATATTCACCTTCTTTGCACTTTTCTTTTTAAATACTTTCTTCCAATCCTTGTATCAAATGCACGGGGTCCTGGGTCGCATCTCTCAAGCACATTATTCTTCTTAGAGGAGTCCATTGTTGAAACCTGCAAAGAAACACCTGAAAAGATATGAAGTTTTTTGTTGTTGTCTTAAAAGATTAGCTCTGTACTTCTTCGTACACACAACTATTTTGGCTATGACTGCATGTTCCATGCCCACTATGCTACTGGACACCTAACTGGAGCGTGTGTGGATAGAGGATCTGGCATGAAGAAAATGATGGAGGGCCGAAGAGTGTCACCAGTTTGGTGGAGTGCCAGAAGAAGAGAGTACAGAAGTACAGCAGTTCTCTCACTGGAATGTCCTCCTCCTGAAGTCTCTCTGAAACTGGCCAGAGATGATAGGATTAAAAAGGGCTCTCCAGGTACAAACCAATAACATGTACATATGTGTGTCTTGCAAGGCTAGAGCCTGAGAAGAGTGGAATGGCAAGCAAGAAAAGATATCAACAAAATCTACAAAATAACAAAAACCTATGGAGCTCCATAAATAAATAATCTGCACAGTGCCGTGATTTTTTTATGAGGGATAAATGTGGAGGACAGTGCATTATTTCATACATTACTTTAACAGAGATGGAGAACAAGCAATGAACATGTTTAATAAGAAGGCAACTGGAGACCAGGAGATAGTGACTTTCACATAAGCTGAAGGACCTGTCACCGAAGCTCAGAGCAGTTCAGTATTCAGAGCTCATCTGCAGATGGAGATTGAGAGAAGGTCTCAGATCTCAGGTGGGCCCAGGCAGCATGGCATGACCCGGAGAATGGGAGAGGACTTTCTCCTGAGGGCACAGAGATATACCCTCCACCCACTGCAGTCTGCCCTTCCTCCAGAGTGAAACTGCAACCCTCCAGTCTCTGCCACAGGAACATGGCAACATTTTAGAAGCTTCAATTGTACACAGCCTTGTCTATATTTCTTCCAAAGGGAGCAGAAGTGATCCTCCCGTGAAAATGCTCAATTTAGTGGGAGGAGAGCCCTGGCTGGCTTCTACTATAAATATGTTGTTGCTTTTCCTCCACTTTCTTTACTCTATCTGTAAATAAGGATCCCCTACATGATGCAGTGGGTATTGCCAAACAAAAGGCAAGAACCTCACTGATTTCATGTATGCTGGGTATATTCAGAAATTGTAGTTAAATACTCAGATTCAGTGGTGAAATACACAACCAGCCTCCACTTTACAACTCCAGCCTCCAGCTGCCAAAGACCAAACTGGTGTAAAAAAATCCTTTCCTACTGTTTCCAGAACCAGTTACATTTAATAAAGTTTATATTCTGTTTAGTCTGGACCTCCTCTGATCACACACTGGAGATGCTGAGTCTAAAAAGTGAGAAGATGGGTCTAGAAACCATTGAGGTAAGGTGATTAGGTCCCCGATCAAGTCCTGGAGCCCCTTTTAAATGAGATGCCTTGATTTCATTCTAAATTTGACAGATTTGATCAGACAAAATTGAAGCAATGCAGAGATTTATAAAAAGGCAGCTGAAAATGCACTGGCCAGTAACCAAATTTCAGATCATTTGTACAAACTATTCCCTGCTGTTCTACAATGCCAATCCTGTAATGCTGTCACATGTGGGAGTGGGAAATTATTATATCTGCACCCACATCTTGTGGAGGGTCATATTTAGTTTGAAATGGTGAAAATCTTACGAGGTACCCAATGATTACACATTATGCCCCATGCTTTCCTGACCAGGCCCCAGTGCCATTGTCTGAGAACAAATTGGTCCAGGAGCTCAAGCTGGACATGACATCATGAAGCCCGGGAGATTGTGAGCAGCAGAGGGAACAGATTCTCCTCACGCTGGGACGTAACGGTCTGCTATGCTTAAATGGTGCTCCATGGCGTCTGACCGATTATTACAGGGACAATTAAAATTCAAACGGAGGAGGTAATTAACTTTGCTCTTTGGCCGTCTCAGACACAGTGGGGCTTTTGCGAGGGCAGCAGAAATAAATCTCCAAAGGTTCTATGTGCACATGAGAAGCTCACAGGGAACACCGCTAAGTGATGGATCCTCGCTCCTGCCCAGCTGGACAAGAAATGTGTCTCAGAGACACGTGTCCCGTCTGAAACGGTGGAAGCAGGGTGAGGGGCTTGTCAGACGGCAGGACCGAAAGCGTTCAGTTCATTAACCACGGTGCCATGCCTGAGTGTCTCTTCTCAGCTCGTACCTTAAACCCTCATTTGTGCTGTCAGCTGCTGAAATTATGCAATGAATCTTGGGTCCCAGCGCTTTAATTAAACTGTTATATCCCTCTGTGTGAGATTAATCTCACGATCAAAGGAATCAGACACAAACTTTGATATAACCTCCACTGGCAGGAACCACAGTGTGGGAGTGGGCTGTTCACCTGGCTGCTGGGGACAAAGCAGGTGACGCCAATGTCTGGGTTGGGTCATGTGTGTTCCGCGATAGTGCCAGAGCAGCTACCTTTGTAAGGAGGGAAACCAGCAAGAGGGAAAAAAGGATGAGAAATGGTTGTTTGTCCTTTGAACACAGTCCAGATTGTGACTGACTTATGACTGAGTTCGGGACTGACAGCTAGGTGTCACCTTAGCCATAAGCCAGATCGCACTCACGACAGGGATTATTAGTAAGTGTGTAGACCACCACATAGTAACTTCTTCTCAAAAATATGTTTTTTCAACTATTTTGTTTTATTTCTGACCACAGCATATTATATTATGCAAAACATTATTAAATAATTTAATTTTGCATTCTTTACCAAAGTGTATTTTTAAAAAACACAGGATTTTCATAACATTTTAAATACTTCAGTATTCTGTGCCCTACATGCAAGTGACTGTTCCACTATGACTTTTCCAGGACCTGCTGGTCTTTTGGTCGCCCCGATTGGTGCAGGAGTTAGGGGTGGTGCTGTGGCCATCATGTGAGTTCACTGAGATGTACAGTAAAGGGAAGATTTGTGTCAACTTTTTCTTCCACGTCCGTGTCTTTGTGTGATATAACAGTGAGAACAAAGAACACTTTTAGTAACAGAAGGGAGGGAGAAAGGAGAGGGGAGGGCCGCAGCAGAACAGGCAGGAGAAGATGGCTGCCAGCTGTGTCAGCAGGGTGGGTGTGTAGCACAAAGTCTTGTACTGCGTTCACCTCACTGTCGTTGCGCTGTGATGTCACGCATGCATGCAGTGCAGGTGCACATGTTCAATGCTTTAATGCATTTTCATTTTTATAACATTTTCCATGTGCAGTACAAGCTACAAGCGCTCAGTCGCGTTGCACTGGGACAGTCATTACACTGTAACGTCATACACGTTCTGCACAGGTCTTGTATATTGCATATTACAACATGTTCATGTACACGCGTTTTAATGAGCTGTAAAATGCTCATCAGAATTCTGAAAATCATTAAAAAATCAGTTGTTTGACAACTGACAGTTGTTTCATCCATTTCACATTTAAAATCACTGCAACGCCCCATATCAGCAGCGTTACTAATGCAGGGCTCAGGAGACAAAGTGGCAGGAACATGAACTTCATTCTTCCACGGCATGATTAACAGCAGCGCTTTGTACCACAGTTGGACGCATCAACTATGCCTATTTTGCAAGCATGATGGGAGCCACAATTCCACCTGTTACATTACTATTACTGTTATTGTCACTCTGCAATGGACTGGCATCCTATCCAGGAGCAATTTCTCAGCCCAGCGCTCATTTCTTCTGGGAAAGACACCAGCCCACCATGACCCTACTCAGGATAAGCGGAACAAAAGTGGATGGATGGGTGGATGGATGGATGTGTATTACTGTTATGATTGACCTTCATAAGCATGAATCATTTGTATGTTGATTATGTCCTAAATCAGAAGCTACCTGTAGTGTCCCGCTTTGACACACACTAAGATAAGGTTCTGACCCATACTGTGGTCAAGCTAATTGGCACAGTGTTCACTCAACCATCCAAATATAGCGCTTAACAAAAGGTCTTATTTGTCTCACTCTATTTTCTTGTTAAACCAGGACCCACCTGGTTCTTTGGGTCCAATGGACTAAGACAAAAACATAATAAGTGTTGGTTGAATATTGCACTGAAGATAAATGTTTTTGTCTTATTTCTTTTGGTTTTATCGACTTAAGACAATTTTGCTGCTGTGGCCTATGTTCAAACTTTTCTGTCTATGTGGACGACCCAAACAAGGTGTTCGCTTTGGACATATAAAGTTAATATTTGATTTGTATAACGGCTCACGGGAATTCTACACAATTTTGGAGACGATGTTCCTTTTAATTTTCATATTCATACTCATTTTTTTCATTTGGTTTACACAGACATGTACCTTTTATACCTTACCTGTCCCATCAAATTTTGCACCTGTCCAACATTGGAACACATCAGAAAAGCAAAAACATATAAATATCTCGTTGTAAAATACTCTTCGCCACGCAGGAACTCAACACAAATATTTCCTGTTCACAAGTTACTCGATTACATTTTTGCTTGCAATACAGTTTTAATACAAAAATTAATTTCACTGAGAACAAATTGAAATGGTTGAATACAAACTTAAATCAAGCAATAAAATAGGTAATAAAAAATTGGATAAAAATTGGCCAATGTATCACATGAAGGAAAGCATACATACAAACAGGGCCCAGAAAATAGCCAAACTGTGACTATGTTGTTTAATTTTTGATGAATCTGGGTGAAAATGACACAATGAATCATCATATGTCACTTTATTATGACGGTAGTCATCCTTTCGTGTTGAATTTCTTAATACCTTTTATATGTTAACTTATTTCTATTTTGCCAGATATCAGACAAGTTCTGCCCAAATACAAAAATTGAAACAAATTAAAATCACAGACAGTCAGAATTGCAGAGCAGCACCAGGGAGTGGAACTGAGCTGAAAACAGGGCATCTGTTCTGTGGCCCAGGTATTGTCAGCCAGGTAAACACTATTGCTGGTTTGTAAAAATAAAGGCTATCTTCTCTGTCCTGCTGCCAAACACCTGGCAGCCTTACATGGCACATGCCAGCCCTATTGAATTAGGATGAATTTTTGAGCGACTGCAGAAACCAGAGCCAATATGGCGGCACTTACCACAGTAGGCGAAGGTGCTAAAACAGTTAGACACAAAGCTCTAACAACAGGCACCCAGCCGGCCCACGTTCTCAACCCAGAATCAGCATACAGTGCAATTGAGAAGAAAAAAAAATCACAGCTGCGCTCCAAATCCCACGGGTTTACCAGCTTCCAGAACACTAAATGTTATGATAATGATTATTGCAACGGTGTTAATTACAGTGTGGCGCATGCACAGTTTTCATAGAAAGTCCTTTACCTGAGATGACAAAGGTGCAAATAATTAAAGAAAAACAATGTACAACTGGCTATGTGCAAACAAACAGTATGTTTTATATAATTAGAAAAAGAGATAAAACAGAAATTCAGGTGTAAAATAGAAGCTGAATCAGCAAATTCACCCAAACCAGCGTGTCAGGGGTATATGTGACGGGGGTGGCTCAGCTCCCCAGGGGGCACAGACTGCGTGGCAAGGGCTGCACAGTGAGCTGAACATGGACACCAACTGCACTTCAGTCCACACTAACCAACAACTCAGACTAAAACAGACTACAGAGCAGCTCCAGAACCGGAGACCCTTACTTGTCCCAGCTCCGGATTAAATCGATAAACAGACAGCATTTAAAAGAAGAAGAAACTGGTTTTTATGGCTTCCAAAAGAATTTTATCTGGGAATCCAGTTTCTGTTGTAATGAAAATTCACAAAATATATTATGCAAAGAGCAGTTAGATGATGTATATCCATTTATTGGGATGGTCCATCTCATTTCTCGGAACAAATTGCTTTTTTCCCAGAATATATATTACGAGAAAAATTTCAATAATGCAACACATACTGAACGCGACTCTTTGGTATTAAAGACCAAAAGAAATCACAAACAGTCTGTAAAAGAAAGGGAAAACACATAAAAATGATCCATACATGAGGGCAGTAAATGGACAATAAAAGCAAAACTGAAAGTCATTCGGAAGTCATGCGAATATGACAGCAGAAACTGCCCCAAAAAAATTAGTCAGCTGCAAAAATTAGTGTAACAGAAGTTCATTTGCATGTTCCCATCTTTTATGCTGCAGTTTCATCTTTCATTTGTTGATTCAACTGGCAGCTGAGTATTCAGGGGAAATTAAAAAATTGCATTTTAATAAACAAAGATCAATGTGATGGAATCTGAACCTGCAACTAGTGCATTAATATCACTATTACTCAGGGGTTAGGTGGTGCAGTGGGTACTTAGTATTTACCTGAAGTACTGTTATTATTTGAGCATCACCTGGACCTCAGCACTTGGTCTGCTTGCGTATTCAGACAGGTAGAGCAGTACAGCTTATAACTATCTGGCTGAAATGCTCCTCTGCCTTGTTACATGTTCTACATTTGCTGCCCAGTTGGTGCTTTGTAACGTTCCCCTGGTGCCATATGGTGTTTGGTGCCTGGTCCTCTGCTGTGACCATGTTTCCTGTCTCTCCTTCAAGCTTGGAGGTGCATAACCCTGCTGTGGTCGTTCCTTTGTCCACCACCGATCAGTGAAGATTCCTAAGGAACTGGTCATGTCTGTTGTCTGCTTTGTCTTCCACACTGCTGCTTCTGAGCTGTTTCAGCCTCACACTGAATGAAGGATCCTGGCAGGACAAGAAACCCTCAGCAGCAGGTCAGGAGAAACAGAGAGACCACATCAGGTAAGAGCCCAGGTCAGACTGTGCACAGATGCCCCTGAGACCATCCAGCACCTTGTAGTTGCTGTGAGATGATCTGAAGACCTGACCGTCAGTCCCTTACCTGTCGCAACCCAAGATACCATGTGTATTTATAACCTAGTGAGAATTCAGGTGGCCCCTAATGCACATCGAAATGTGTGTGCTGTGCACCCCTCTGTACACAAAGACACACAGCACAATGCACAGACCACACACAGCGCACACTGTACACACAAGACTCACAGCACACACAGCTCAGTACACACCGCATAGCACACACAACACAGCATTCACAGCACAGCAGATTCAACGCAACACACACCACACACCACACATACAGCACACACTGTACACATAAGACAGACAGCACAGTAGACACAGCACAGAGCACACAGCATGCACAACACAGCATTCACAGCACACACAGCACTATGCACACAGTACACACTGTATACACAAGAAAACATAGCACAACAAACAGCACAGCACAACACATCAAAACACACAGCACACACAACACAGCACATGCAATACACACATCATATACAGAACAGTACAACACAGCCAGTACAGACAGCACAGCACACACAGCAAAACAAACACAGCACACAATAGACACATCACAACACACACAAGACACAACACAGCACATGTAGCATAGGACACACAGTACAGACAGCCCAGTACACACACCCAATGAAAACAGCACAGCACAGTGCACACAACACAAACTGCACACACAGTACACACCGTACAGCACATACAACATACACAGTATGTACATTACACACAGCACAGCAAACACCACACACACAACACACATACCAAAGCAGATACAGCAAGCACTCACAACACAGACAGCACAACACAGCAGAGCACAGCACACAAGGACCTGTGTGTAATTTATGGTTTTTAACACACTTTTACACTTTTGGACAAATCTGTGATATTGAAATGGTTTCGTTTTTTTGGTTGGAGCTCACTGCATCAAGCAGATGGGTGGGTATATCAGGTAATTAAAATCGAATCGTATTCTAGTGAAAATGTGTAAATCTACGTACGACTGTGTGTGTGTGTGTGTGTGTGTGTGTGTGTGTTGGAAAAATGTCGGCAACAATGGCGAGATAAGATTGTATATCCTCAACACCCCCCATTTTACTAAATGGAATAAGTTCATTATTAATTGATGTTTTCCTGATCCCTTTGTCCGAGGTGACGTGCACTTCTCAATATACGGCACTAAACTACTACAAGTATCCACCCATCCACAAAACAGAGCAAGGTAACACAACAAATTAAAAGTCACTCATTGACCTGAAAGTATCTTTGCACAGTGGGAGGAAACATGGCCCCCAGAAGATCACAAACAAAACATGCTAGTGGCACACAGACTGTGCTAGTCAAACCCTCACCTTATCCCATAGTTGTAAGGAACCTGGGCTAGCTGCTGCGCAATCAGGTTTGTCTCATGAAAAACAGATCAGAAGCTGCCCAGCTGGATTCCAGTGGGTGTGACACTGCAAAAACACAGCTGTACATAGTGTAACAATCAGTGTCTGCAGTGTTACAGACAGAGGACTCAGAAGGCAGAGTTGTGGGAACACAAACTTTATTCTTGTGTGGTATGGTTAACAACACATCCACCCACAGAACTACTGTACACATCCACACAACCTCAGGGTCGTTGCTAAGCCCTGGACTTCCTACCATGGTTGGATACATTAACTATGTACAAGCAAAGCATGATAGGAGCCACAAGTCCACCCGATGTTACAATAGGTAAGCAGCCAGCTGTAGCAGTCAGGATGTAGCCTGGCAGATGAGCACAGGCAAGGTAAGTATGTGGAGGCCAGCCATCAGCAACACTGGCGTGGACCATATGGCTAGAGCACTGGGGAATCTGGTTCAGAGCTCAGAGGACATGCAGACATGCACACCGCACATGGAGCATGTCACAACACCTGTGCCATCCTTCTGTTCCCTAAACCTGCCCACTCAACAGGCAAGCTCCACCTCCACCTCCTACTTGGTAGAGACGCAATCTCCTGCCCCAAACTATATGACTAGTCTGTCTACATCCATTCCCATCATGCATTTCTTTATAGCCTCACAGTTGGCAGTTTACCTGTGCGTCTTGAGTCAAAAGGGGGACAGGTGAGAATGCTGGGAGAAAAGCTGAATGCAGAGAAAAGGTGAGACACATTTTTAAGTGGGAAGCACACACTTCTTCAGTCTAGGATGGTGGTTCCTAAAGCCATGGTTGTAACCCTACTGAAGGTCACAGGACAGTTGCAAAAAATGCAGCATAAAATCATATTCAACATTCATGTGTCAAGCAGGCCAGCGAGGAGCCTGATGTTTAGCAGCACTCTTACTTGAATGTGATATTATTTTAGGAAACATGTAGATGTAGATCACCCAGTGCTTCTGGGATACGTTAATGACTGGCTTTACCCCGGCCAAGATAAAGCAGTTAACAATAATGTATGCATGGATATGGAGAAGTTCACCCACAAAAGGAAGCAGGACTACAGTGGCTGCTGAAAATCTCTGGCTGTGCAGTAAAGCCCTTTTTTCACTTACTTTTGTCATTGCATATTTAAAAGTCACGTTGGTAGTTCAATAAAACTACATCGCCAGACACATGGTAACAAAATGACAGCTTTCCAGTTCGCATGGTGCATGTTTTCCTGCAGCGGGTTTAGAGTCACCAGTAGGGTGACTAGTAGAGTGTTCAGGATCACAGCCAAAACAGTTCTGGAACTGTTGGACTTCATCCATTACTTGCCCAGGCTTCCAGTGCCACTGCCCTGAGTTTCCTGGAGTCAGTTTATTGCTCTTCCTTCCTGAACACCCTAAATATGGAGGTGAGCAGAGCTACTGAGCGCCGGGGTGAATTTATAGCACAACCTGGAACGGACAGTTCCTCTCGGTAAATCTAATGCTCCGCTGACCAGAGGCACGCGCCTTCTCGCCCAATCATTTCCAGCCTGCTGCTTTCTGAAGTGGCGCCATCCCTGGCCCACTGATGCATTAAAACCACAGAATAAGAGGGGAAAAAAAAGACAGGGAGGGGGAGAAACAGGGAGAAGTGCTCCCGGTCTCCACGCTGAGAGGTGTTCGGTGAAGTGAGGTGGGGACGAGAGGGAGACGTTTCGGTGTTGTGAATGTGTCATGTGCCAAGTGGGGACATGGCAGGAGCGGAAAGCTGTCAGTCACAGGTGCCCGTTTGAGGCCTAGTGCGGCGCGGCGCACGCAGCGGAAAGCAGGGAGCTGACGGGCCGGAGCCATGCACTATTCAAGCACTGTCCATTTTGCCATCGCTAAAGTGGGGAGAGGAGTGGTGGATTGTGGGACAGCACCCTGGCATATAGCCTCCACAAAGTGTGGAAGGTAGTCATCACTTCAGGCCTTGTACCCACACCAAACCCCACGGGCCAACGGCAATTAACATTTCAGCTGTGTTTGGGGCACATGTAGTGGTGCGCATGGATGGGTCTGTACACACTGCTCCAGTTGGATACCTCTCAGACAGGAGGCCCAGAGCATCTTGGGTCACCTGGGAACGGTCCTCAGGAGTGGATGTGCAGGATGGGGGAGGAGAGGAGGGCAGTGTCATCCTTCACCTGTGAGAGAGCCACACAGCCAAACAGGGTATCCCAGGCAGCCAGTCAAACAGGGGCAAACAGACCACAGGTCAGCCAAGTACGGCAGAGTCATGTGTGGGTAAGGCAAGCAGGACTAAACTGGTACATCACTATTGGTGTTTTCACAGTATAATTCTGCTCATGATGCTCCAAGTATTTTCTCTATTCTATTTTATTTTTTTCTTAGCTATTCCCAGACTATAAATACAAGTCAGATCTTAAAAAAACATTTTTATATTCTTGGAGAAAGATCTAAAACACAGAATACAGCTGAGCAACTGCAAGTACAGGTGACATACATTGTTTTTTTTATTTCGATTCATTTGTTTTATTGAACACTTGTTCCTCACATGGAGTGTAGGGGAGATGGCTGAGAAGTTAAATAAAGGACAAAGCCACATCCTGGCAGCTCATAAACTAATGGGGTACCTGTAAAAGACACTTTGCTGCTTACCTGAGTCGTGAGATGAAATATAGTCCAGGTGACTGGGGAATCCATGGTTGGACGCTGCCATAGTTAAGCTTGGCAGAGTTAGCATGAAGGAACTTTTAACTGACTGTATTATAAATTTCCCCCTTATAAGCAAAGTTGCATTGATGACTGAAAAATGTATGAAAAACCTTGCTCAACACTTTGGAACTCAATATTGAGGCTGGACATCAATGTCACTTCTGACCAAACAGCCTGGATCTGGCTCCACTGAAAGTCCAATACAGACCTGCAGAACCCCCTGCACATGGGTGCACCTGGGGGGGCCAGCCACCCCAGGACACCTCCACCATGATTATGAGCTGCAGCAGGGGCTGGTGGCTCTCAGCAACCTAAGTGGAGGGGAGAGGAGAGGAGAGGGTAAATGTTGGTCAAATTAGGACAACGAAAATGGTGGAGAAGACCAAAGGTTCTAATGCCAGGAGGGAAGTTTATGGGAAATGACCGCTGATGATTTGCTCCAGCAGAATTACTGTTGTAATGACATAATCGGTACAAAAGAGTAAAACTGCAGGCTCTGGAAGACTAAGGATAAAAGCTGGGATAAAAGCATCTGCAAGCAAATTACATCTTACTTCTGCTTGTAGCTTATACCTGTCAACCATGACATTTTACCAGAAAAAAAGCTGAGCCATGACAAAAACCCTAAAGTTAATGTTTAACTGAATACAGAGACATTGCTAGGTTCCAGTTGAAGGGGGATGGATGAAAGTGCCATTGGATTTGATTCACAGAAACCACCCATGTGGCTTTCTGGGTAAGGGAGGAGAGAGAAGCAGGTTTTCATTTCCTTCTTCTCTTCATGACTGTGGAATGCAAATATAAGGAGAACATGGACTCTCTGCATACCCAAAGCCAGATTCAAATCCACACCCACCGAACAGCATGGGAACTTTAGCCACCATGTTCCATTTGAAGTGAAGGCGCCAAAGTCCCAGTTGGTTTCCAGTTATCCCAGTGTGTATTTCCTTGCCAATTCTAGACGTGACCACTGATCGCTGAGCTTTTGTGAAGTGTGACAGACGTCGGAGCTGGGCTGAAGACACAAGCCCTTCCAGTCAGGAGCTCTTAAATGTATGTTCTCCAGCCTTGGAAACCATGAAGGTTACACCCTTGTGATGCAGGTTAATTTATAGCCTGAGCCCTTTTTAACCACAAATGAGTGGCAGTCGAGTGACCTGTGTCTGGTGTAAATGTGGAAAAACAGGGGCACCCGTTAAAATAAACATGAACAAAAAACAATACAGAGAACAATAAAAGAATAACTGGAAATAAGGGCAGCGTTGAGTGCACAGAGGCTGGGTTTTTGACCTCGGGCAAAGCCTTGACTGACACAAGATTTGTGTAAAGCTCTTTGGAAATCAGTCCAGATGAGGTCGGGGCACAACAGAAGGAGGCAAGTGGAGAGGCGTTCCGGTTCCACCGCAGTTGAGGATCCGCAAACAACAATGCAACCACAAGCCTTTCCGAGGACTCCACCTGTCAGCTCACATTTCATAAATGTCAGTCATCGCTGCTCCTTCATGGTCCTCAGTCTAACTCCCATTTCTGATCAAGGTCTACTTTAATATGTTAGGGTAATAATGGTTCCTCCGTTATACCTCTTATGGCCACAAATAGATGCTATGAAATGTACTAGAAATGCCTTCTTTTGTGAAAGTCTCACAAAATGAAAATACTCCTTAATCCAGCAAACCACAGTAAAAAAAATGTAAGCATTCAAACAGCAGTGGTGAAGCAGTTATTTAACAGAAAGGGTTGGTGGCGGGTGGACCTTGGAGTATCACTGTTAGAAGACACTAACAGCAGAAAATTATACGCTTTTACACTTCATTTTAACCTCTGTTACACAAGCGTTTTAGACCATGTGACAAAACAGGGAGCGTCTCAGGCCCTATGAGCACCATGGATGGAAACAGCCCCGTGTGTTATCACAACAATGGCATGCACTAATCATAGTTTTGAATAAAAAGCCAACATAAAAAGTTTTGCAGACAGAAGACTGTGGAGCCAGAGACAGCAGAAAAGGCTGACTCAAATAGTCCGTTACTCAGCATTGTTAAACTGTTGACTGAGAAAAAAGTGTATGATTTTCTGTTATAATATGAGTATCAGTGAGAGTTGCCAAACACCAACACAGCACTGAATTACCGGTCTCAAGAAATGGCTTCTGTAAAAGCTATGTTTTGTTTTGTCCACTCATTCTTGCACGTCCTCTCACATTTCGTAATTTTCATGCACAAAAACCAAAACACCTTCATACTTTTCCTAACAAATTGTTAAAATGCATCAGCAATGTATCAAATTGAATTAAACTGGCTCACTCCATTTTGATGTCAGTTATTAAGCCCGGAATGGCATCTGTAGTAAGCCAATAATACACAAAATTGCTGTGTAACAGGATTGTGAGGTGCATATCAGAGGGGATTCGTGAGCAGAGATGAATCTGGGACTGAGGGCTCTGAGTGGACCGGCAGCTCCCCCAGCTGTAGTGTGGAGTGCACAAAGCAGAGAGAGAGAGAGAGAAAGAGAGAGAGAGAGAGAGAGAGAGAGAGAGAGAGAGAGAGCAATGTCCTGTCACCATGGCAACAGCTGCAAACTGCCATCAAGGAATAATTGCCCAGTCAGATGTTTTTGCTTCCCTTCCTAAAGTACAGTAAAAAAACATCTGACCTTCTGATTCTAAATACAGGTCCAAATCCTTATCTGAGGGCCGGCTGGTACAGACCAGTAAAAGCCTTGCAGAGAGCAAAACACTGCTGCTTTCAGCCAAGCAATGTGTTTTTCAGAAAAAATAATAAAAATTATGCTATATAATTATCATTTTGCCAGTAAAAGCATCAACCTACAAATAAACTTGTTACATACAGCAACTACAGGGCACTTTGAAGTAAAAGCCAGTGTATAGGATGACATGTCCTGGGGAGATACATCCTGGTGAAAGAAACATGCTGCTGGCCAGAGCTGGGGATGTGACACAACCACTGGGGGCAAATTTATTTTTATCATGGAAGGGATGCATCTTCTCTCACAAACCCAGGCAACAGAACTAACTTGGAAAAAGAAGCATCATCATGTCAGTTAGGACCAAAGGGGGGAGGCGAGAGTCCATTAGTAAAAATAAACTAAATTATTTTACAAAATTAGAGAGGGGAAAACAGTGCAGTCTCTGGTTAGATATGCATGAACACACTCATTTACTTCTACGTGTCACAATAAATAATAGAAGCTGTCCTCTCGTGAGTCCCTTTTCACGACAATAATTGTGTACAAAGACCTGAAGGAGTGTGTAGAATAAACAGGTTCAGGTGGGAATGGGCTGGTCAACCATATCACTGAGTACTAAGGCAAACCTGGGGTCCTGTCGGTCTGCAGCTGATTGAAGACGAGGCTTTGAAAACACATTGCATTTTGCACCTCATCTAACACCAAACCAACTCTCTCACCAGTACACACACACACACACACACACACACACACACACACACACACACACACACCTTTTCACACCGTGTGTTAAAGGCTGGATCTTAGAAGTTGGTCACATCATCGATTTAACCACCTGCATTTGTGGTCATCTTATTACACATGACCATGCAACCCCCGGCAAAGCGATGAATGTATTATGTCAATCTGCTCTCTCAGCATCACCACATGATGCTTAAATAATAATTCTGATTGTCCTTGTGATGTCTTCATTTTTACATAATACTATATAATATTATCTTACTGCTGTAATTTTACATTAATAACAAATATAATATACATCCAAATGTGGTAATTATTTTCATCACTTCCGTCATAAGAGCCGATTAGTTCAGCCTAACAGCTCTGTGACTTTGTAAAGTCCTCTAGCCTTTAAATTGAACTGTAGATGCATTTGCCACATGATTTCATTTTTTATAGACAGATGTGAAAAATGCCGACGCTTCATGGTAAATAAGACAGACATCCATCATGTCACCCTTGATAAAGGCCTGGTGTGTCCAGACTCAGTACTGACATCGTGCACTAGGCGGCAGCGTTTCTCACTGCTCCCTTTATGGTGAGGGTGTAAATGAGGATTATTAAAACTCAAATGTAGCTACATATATCCTGGGTGTTTAATTAATTAAGTTTAGGGAGAATGGCATTCTGACGGGTCTGCTGCTTTGCAGGGAAACACGAGGGGCTCCAGCCTCACCGGGTGACAGCAGGCAGATTCATCTCTGTCAAGCCCCCTCACTCCAACTTAATTACATACATGTTATTAAGCACATATTTTATTCTGGCAGACTGCATCTGCTGGCTGCTTGGTTTGTGTATTTAATAAACTGTCAGCAACAAAATTTAGATGAGCTCTCCTGGCCTTGCTGCTGTAATGGGAGTCGACATTTTCTAAATTATTGCTAGTCACTACCCCTTCGAACCCTTCCCCCAACACACACACACACACACACACACACACACACACACACACAGCATCTCCACAAATCAAGCCATTTGCGCACAAGCAGACTCCCTATATGTGACCATCACCATTTAAATGCTTAGTGACCCATAAGTCATTCATAAGACAACAACACACAACAGTGCTTGTTTCATTGCAAATCGGGACTTATGCTGGGTGCGGATATCATAATTAGAAACTTGTAAGCATATAGAAACCCACATAGTCCTCACACAGCACATAAACATCTATGTTTCAAACAAGATTCCTTTTAAATATACATTACTGATATGATTCCTTTGCTGACCCTAAACAATGAGTTGACCACACCAGAACAGAAAACAATTACAGGTAACTGAGCACATGAATCCAATTTAAAATGGAGCTCTGCTGATGCATTTTACAAAGTCGCCTTTTACAGCCTTTGCAGACAAAGCATTACTGATTAATTCAGTAACACATTGTTAGACTTTATATTGCAATAAACTTTATCATTGGTATGCAGCTCTCTGTCGGTCTCTAGTGACTAGTCCCACCTTTATGGATGGTGAGACTGTGTTTGAAGAGACGGTGTTTCGATGGAGAAGCCCGAGGTGGAATCAGTGACATCTGAGAGGCTTGTAAGCACCTGATGTCCTCACTGGGATTTACTGTACTCATTGAAGGAGCACATGGAGAACCGCTGAAGGACATCTGGAACTGTAGGGGGCTGAGAGCCATCAGCAAGTTTTTTTTCAAAGTCAGATGAAGCATTATGTGCCCGTGTCCCCTCCAGTTACTGTCAGTTTGTCTTGGTGTCTGCTGTGAGTGTTTGACTAACAGCAGAGAAGCAGCTGCGAGTGTATGACACAGTAAATAAAAGCAAAGTTGAAGCCACTGTGAAAAAGGACAACCAAGTGGAAGCAACCAGTGACACAGCCCACCAGAATCAGTGTGGGGACGGACCACACTTGTCAGAACTGTCCAGGGACACTTCCCTTTGGCCCTTGCTGCACACACAATGCTGGAGGCCATCAGGTTGCAACCCGAAAGCTGCTGGCTCATTTTGCAGTAGGGGACCTACAGTTGCGTCCTTGAGGAAGGCACTTACCTTCAACTGTTACATTTTTCATTTAACTGACACCTTTCTACAGTGACTTACAGTTATCCATTACCCAGTAAGGTATTTTTTACCACAGGAATTTTAAGTACTTTGCTCAAGGGAACTCCAACAGGTGATAGGATTCAAACCTGGGTTTGAGACTATAGGCAGCAGCTATAACTAAAATATCCATTCATCCTGGTGAGAGTTGTAGCAGTCCAGAGCCTATTCCGGAATCTCTGGGTGCAAGACAATATACCCTGCCACATGGATGGGGTGGCAGTCCATCGTAGAGTAGCTCCATACCTAATCAAACACTACAGGCAATTTATAACAGTCAAAGAACCTGAAAACACATAGGCTACAATAGGAAACCCACACAGACAGAACAGGATTGAAACTTATACCCAGACAACCTGGGCAATGAAAGCTAGCAGTGCTACTACCATGGCACCCTGACAAAACATCCCACCATGTATTTGTTTAAGATAAAAAACATCTCTTGTTGTTGTTTTTGTTGCTGTTGTTGATGTTCTCCTCAGTCTCAAAGATATGTTTTCCATTATCTTTTATCTAGTATGTCTCCCCAGCATCAACATCTTAGGAAACAGAAACAAAGTGACTGACAACAGTAATGAAAATCAAGAATGAAAAGTTCTCACATACTTCAGCAGGGAGCATTTCTAACAGTGTTTAATAAAGACCACAGTGACAACAAGGTCAGTGAAACACAGACAGGTACTAGTACCAAGCACAGACCAAGAAGTTTAAAACTCTCTACTCAACAAGCAACACAGCAGTACATGATACAGAACGGTGGTCACAAGCAGCTCTCCACAGAAGGTCCAAAGGGGATGGGTCCAGGTCTAGGGTCACCAAATTTTTCCCTGGTGCTTCTAAGAAATGTAGGTGTCATGGAGCACATTAGCAGAGTCCCATTTATAAACGTGCTAGGTATTCAGGAGATAATACTGCTGTAACTACTCTCCAGGTACCACCAAGACAAGGACAAGAGATGTCTTATTAGTCACAAGGCAACAGTTTGTAATAATGTTGTTTTTCATGACAAAACTAAAAGGAAAATGAGGCCAATCAGTGAATGATGCAAGATACAGGTGCTAAAAGACCTTTGCAGTATATATTCCTATATATTCTAATTCTATTTTCTTACTTAGCCCATTGTGTGTGATTTTACAAAAACTAATACAATACAGGGGTAAAGAATGTGGTTTTTCAATAAGCCTTAACTGAGCTGTTGCTTGATAACTGGAGAGAAATCTGAGAGGTTGGATCTTCATATGAGAACTAAACCTGAAACAGTACAAAGTGGTTCATGTGGTATTGAGAACAAGAGTTCCACAACTGCATAAGTCAGTGCCTTCTGGCAGCTCTTAATGCTGTATAGAAGTCAAATACCTATAAACAATAATAAATTAAAAATGTACAATTCCCTGCTCTGTAAATGAATGAGGATCATACCTGTGTGCTATTAAAAGCAAAGTACATTGAACATTTTTGTCCTAAACAGGTTTACGTTCAAAAACCAACAGTAACATAACAATGTGGAAGACTAATATATATCACTTCCTGTCAAATCACATTTATTAGAAGCCTGGGAAAGTGTCTGCCTGGCAGGGAGATCTAATCTAATTCTCTACAGCACTCCATTGTGATTAAAGGTGTACTGTTTTCTCATATGTAAAAAGTCTTTTAATAAGTCACACCAAAAAAAGTACAATTTATCATAAGGGAAACATTAAAATTGAGAGAACAGAAACTGAAGGAAAGGTTTTAGAAGCATAATCAAGACCCTCAAGGTGAGCAACCATTCTGGATCACATCAGCAGAGGAAACATAGGGAGGCTTTGCACCATTAGAAGGGTGCCTTTGCATCACTGGGCACAAAGGATGATTTATATCATTGGTTGACAGAACATCCATACAAAACCAGACAGAAGCTGTGGAATGGTGAACCTGTTCAGATCAGTAAGAAGTCAATCTGAAAAATATATTAATGGCAAATTTAATGGAAAGTCACATGATGCAAACATGACCAAAGCTACAATTAATACCACTAGTGGTAAACTAATGTTAACACGATACATCAAATTACCACTACCTCATGGTTGCTTGAATTTCTGTACAGCACAACAAACTTAGAAGCTCTGCAGTTGTTCAGCCAGACCAATTCATACATTCCACCACAATTGAATGCACAGGAGGGCAGGAAGTCACTGGTACTTGGACCCCCAGAAGTTTATTCGTCTCTCCTTCCTTTCTGTTGGGAGTTTTTTCCTCTCCTCAGTTGCCAGTTGCTTTATCTACAAAGCTCTTTCTCTATAACTTCAGAGCAGATAATATGTGTCTTAAAAGTCATGCCATTCCATTCCTGTGGTTCATCCCTTTGTTCATTCACCTTCTGTTCTGCATTCTGCATCACACATTGAGAAGAGCACTATATTAAAATAAAATTGTATTTCTCTGGCCACTCTCAGGTTCCAAGGCAAACAAATTCAGAGACATTCAAGAAATATTTGTTCTGTCCATCTACAAGTCACTCAGTAGTACTAAGTGGGTAGTGTCAGCATAACTGAAATGACAAAAAAAAAGGTCTTAAATTTTGAAATCAAATTAAATCTCTGTAAATCTTAAGCAAATAAATCAGTACACACATTTCCTCTAAGCAGAGTCCTCAGCTTTTCAAGAAGGAGCAGAAGATCTGTGAGGTGGTGGCTCAGCCTTAGACTACCCCCTCTCCCATACCTTAATCTATCCTCATCAAAAATACCCCCACAGTTAATACCTGAAAACTGTACTAGAAGAGAGCTGAATGCACTGTGCTGTTTAATTCACAACAATTTAATGTGAAAACTGGAAATGTAATATTTAAGCTAAGAAGCAAGTGGTTTAGATTAATCACGCCATTTGGGATAGGAAATTTTTATTTTATAGTATAATTTCAGCAACACAAAAATATCTAAAAATCCCACCTCTTCTTGGAACTCAACCAGAAGCTTGTGATGAAACATTCCTTTCCATGATCAATATGTCATACTTTACAGTAATTTACTACAACAGTAAGTAAATATAAGAACAAAGTAAATATATTAAATAACAACCTGACAAACTTTATAAGGGTGATATCAATCAGCAAACATCAACACGATGGCTCGTAAAAGAAAAAGGTTTCAGTCTTTATTGGCAGTCAGTCGAATGTCAACTGATGGTCAAGACAATTAACAGACAACAAGTATATAAACTAGCGAGGGAGATTACGAATTTAACATAAAAGTACATAACACGGTGGAATTTGAAAAAGATGGCAACATAGTCCGGCAAACATAGATGGCAAATCTGTTCTGGTATTTACGATAAATTGCATTCCGTTACATAATAGCGTTTCCATTGTCCGTGCTCTTTTAAATTCAACCTATAACACCAACCTGCTGAACTTTGATGGCCAGTTACTCATCAAGCAAGAACGAATCGCATACTGACTGGAACCTTTACCAGAATATCTTTTCCCAGCCATCGGTTGACACAACATTTTACAACACAAAGATTCTCTTAAGCGCCACCATGCAGTTTTATTCAGCGCGCATAGTGATTCGATGTTGCCTCGGCTTCCGGGTAAGAAGCGTTAAAACGATTGGCTATTCTTGTATTATTATGGTCCATTTGGAAACACGAAGTTGTATGCATGAGTGACGACAGTTACGATTGGCCGTTATGAAATGACTTGTGTGACGTCACCGCCAGGCCATTAAAAACCTGTAAAGGCTATTGATTTTTGTACTGTGAGAAATGTCAAACTTTTTGTGTAATGTATAATTTTGTACCCCTTGGAATTTGTTGCATTTTGGTGTATTTGTTTTGTTTGAGTAATATTTTCTGTTGATCTGCATTTATATGGATACGAATATAATATTTTAAAGAGTAAGTAAAACGTTTTCACATATGAAAAGTGAGGGGCCAGAAAATATTTATTAGCAGGATTCACAGTCTATCTAACGCAGTCTTTACCGGACATTTGTCCCATTGACCCTCATCTTATATTTATATTTTAAGTTTATTCATGTAAACTTACGAGTTTAAAAACAAACTTAAGAGCACAAGTTGTTCATTATATACATACAATTTCTGCTCTTGCTGTAGTAATTTTATATGTGCGTTTTTCATTATTTTGACTATTATTTTTAGCTTTTAATAATTTCAAATAAACCTCAGGTTATGTCCATTTTCCGTTTTATGCAGTTAATTTTATCAGTATTTTTCTAAATTTAAAATTACTAAATATACCCCGTGTTGTTGTGCCTGTATTTTAAAAAGCCACAAAATGAAATAAAGCTCTCATTGCGAGATCCAGGTAACTCAGGGCCACAACACCCAGCTGTCTTGGCATTAATCGTGTTAAAGCTCTGGCTCTGACTCTTCTATGAATACATTGTCCTTTAAGTAGTAAAAAAACGATAGATGTAACAAATTAGCAAATTGCCTAAACAGTACACAAGTTTTCAATATTCACTGTTCATTTATTAGTTTTGGGGGGGAAAAAATACAGCTCTGTCTCGCATAGGCGCACGTAGAGCCACAGTCCTGCATTGGACTCATCTCGTACGGGCTGACGACACGCACACGCACACACACACACACACACACACACACACACACACACACACACAGCGGCGCACTTTCTGCCCGAGGGAAGTGAACCGCTATGGCAGTGGGCACGGCGGCCGGCTCGCGGACAGTGACGGGGACGCTCTGAGCTCGCGCAAACACAGCTGCGGCCTCCGCCGCGCAACTGCAATGCGAGTGATCAGATGACAGAGCGGGTTTGTTGAGAACAATGGAGAAGCAGCCGAGGTTTCTGTCCTCTCGTCTGCTGCTAAAAAACAGGGTCTGCGAAGTCACCTTAAACCGCGCCTGGCTCGGCTGGAAAGACGTGCCGGCGGGCAGGAGGAGCATTAACAACGCACTCAAAGCTGGTGAGTAACGTGCGTCTAAACGTGGAGCTTCGGGATTCTTCTTCGTAATTCCGACGAACGAGTGGATGCTGAGCTTCCGGTCCGCTCTGCCTCTGTCCCCCGTATTGCTCTCCGCCGTTTGCAGACGGATCCGTTATACCTCGCTGGCTTCCGCCTTCTGGCCCTCAAATGTGAAACTGTTTTGTCGCGAGGCCGACGGTGTTCGCTTTGTTGTCACAGGGCGTCTAGAGCAGGAGAGCAAGTTGTCGCTGTATGTCCAACAAGAAGTCGTCCCTAAATGTCCAGCACTTTGGTCTCGCCGTAAATTCCGAACTGTAAATAATCTGCTCCTAAATATCAACTCATTTGTTTTTAAATGCCCAGCAAAATGTTCTCTTCTTAAATTTCATTCAATATATAGTCTCTCGCTGAATGTTCAGCAAAGTAGTCTGTCCCTAAATGTCCCGCAGAGTCTGTGTCTGGTACAGAGATGTGATCCTAAATATCAAACAGTAAATAATCTTTCTCTAAATTTGCAGTAGAGTGACATGACCCTGAACACCAAGGACATGGCAGTGTGTCCAAGGAGGTCTCAAACTGAAATTATGATTAACATTTGATGTCACTTGTGGACTCTGTTGCGATAGTTTCTGTCAGTCTATCAGGTCCTTCACAGCTGGGCACAATTGGCTTGTCCCCCCAGGGATTGTTTACCTGGAGGAAACTGTGACATAGTAGTGTACAACATGGCACTCTGTGCTTTGTACTTCGTACTGGTGGCACTCTGCTCCCACACACACACACACACACACACACACACACACACACACAGCCCGCAGTATGCAGGATGTCCTGCCTTCGTTGAGCTGTAGAAGAACACTGCTGGTTGCCTATATGACTAACACTGTTAATTACTGTACTATTTAACTGCTGTATTAAACAGTATTTTAAAGAAAATAGCAGGATATTTTTCATTATTGTAATTCATTTAGCTGACACCATACTTAAAGGTGAATTACAGTGTAGAATTTTTACACTAAGCTAATTATAATGACTTACCCATTTATATATCAGGTTAATTTTTACTTTAGTAGTTCAGGCTAACTACATTGACTAAGGGTCCTACAGCAGCAGGTGGGATTTGAACGTGTGTCCTTCAGTTCAAGGTGATTGGCTTTAACTACTCCACCACCTGCTACTGCATTTATCAGAGCCTTTGATATGAAGTGGCTGTAACATGTTATGTAAATTCTGTTAAGACTGAAGAGAGACAGGATCAGAGATCATTCATTTGCTGGGTTGTAGCGTTTTCTGCAAGTTTCAGCATTCTGAACAAATGTCAAACACACACACGCGGAGGGAGAGAGGACTGAGAGGTTCCCTGTGAGCTTTGTGTTATTAAATATTAACTGTTTCTCGGGAAACTGTAAACCTGTTAATTCCTCGCTGCATTTATGATTCGCACTTTAAATGATACACACGACATCAACGGAAGAGTCTCTGTTGTGCAGAGGGGGAAAGGGTTAAGGTTTTACCATAATTGCTCAGACATGTTTGCTTGAATTAGGTAGCATCTCAATGTCAGCCTCACCTGGCAGCTGTGTAATGTAATACAGAGCACATGGTGTGGGGTCACACAGAGGACACAGCACATGCGCACACACACACACACACACACACACACACACACACACACACACTAGTTCTGCTGCGTTTGACCTCAGCATACATTGGTGTGGCAGATAACCTGTGGCATCACGAGTGTACCTGTGCTGGAACTGTTTTGGCTCCTCCCACCACTGCTCTCTGGCCATTTTGTCCCGTCATGTTGTCCCCACTCTGCTCTTGTTCTCATTACCATGCCCTGTTGTTGTTTGTGGTGAAGAGTGGCTACAATCATGTGATAAAGGTTATGAAAACGCACAGAATGGCCAAGCTTTTTAAACTGCTACCTCCATAAAGGTTTCACCAAAGGAAGTGTCTTAAAATTACATTTCATTATTTACTGCTTTTTTGTTAAGCTCTTTACACTAATTTACCTGCCTGTAGAGCAAAGTAACTTTACTGTATGTCAGTTCAGGATAAGTCCTTTGATCAACAGCACTACAACATAAGGTGGAATTCAAACCTGATTTCTTTGAGTACAAGACAACAGCTCAACAACTACACCAACCTGTTGGCCCACTGCTGTCTGTACGGGTGTTTAGTATTTAGCTATGAAACTATGTCCAGGATAGGATGCCAGTCCATCAGGTTTGTCACACACAGTTTTACACTATGGGCATTTTAGAGTGACTCACTGACCTGAATCAGTCTTTCAACTGTGGGAGGAAACCTTCACAGATGCAATGACAACATGACAGCTCCACACAGAATGAGCTGCTGCTTGAGCAAAGCTTTACACAGTCACATAGCCTCACACAGTGCCTTTTCATAATCTGCCCTAAACATTTCATGCCGAGGCCTATTTTTGGACTATGGTACAGTGCGCCACCTAGGAGGGAACAGCAAGAGAAACATCTTTGAAAGGCCTGCCCAAATTTAAACACAGGAGAGCATTCAGGTTGACCCCGAGATCATGTTCTTGGCTTTGGTGTAAAAGGAAACTTTTGGACTTGTCCTCCAAGACCTTGCAAAAGTAGCATGCAATAAATAAACTGTTTGTGTTGTAGTTGGCCATGCTGGTTATTAAGCTGGAATCAGGAATATCTAACATTGCCACAGTAACGTCAGAAAAGCCATTGTCCTTAGTTACAGCCATGATCCACAGACAAGGTCATAAGAGTCATGTGGCTGCAGCAACTGCAATGTGAGCATATCCATCCATCATGGATAAAAACTTGACAGGGGCAGAGTCCTCATGGTCTGGAGTCTGTCCCACAAGCAAGGGGTACTCTGCTAAGCAGGGACAGCACGCTATCACAGGCAATATGTTCATATGTGTGTGTGTGTGTGTGTGTGTGTGTGTGTGCACAGAGTTTAGCAGAGTACCCCTTGTTTGTGGGACATAAAAGCAGAGTTTAATTTAAAAATCCATGATTTGTTCCTTTTTTGGCTAAGGCATATGAAAAACCAGTAAAAATTGGTACAAAGTTGTATGTATTGCTACATAGTTGAGGTATACTTACTCAGTATCTGTAACCACCTAGCAGTAACCCAGAGCATTTCCCAGAGGCATAAGACAGTAGGCTGTTCAGTGTGCAGCACCACCCCCACCCCCCACCCCCAAAACAATGAAACACCTGTCTTTTTTGGGCTGTGTGAGAAAACTGGAGCATCCTGAAAAAACCACACAGACACAGGGAGAGCATGTAAACTCCACACAGAGTGGGATTGAACTCACATTCAGTCATAGGCACCAGAGCAACCTATTGTGCCACTGTGTCACTCCAACTTTGTTGCTCTTTGTTGTTTTTAATATGGACTCTTCATGAGTGGAATCTCTACACAGAGGTCACTTATTGTCTCTGTGATGTCTGTATCTCTGCGATCTAATTTGAAGCAACCAGAGGCTTCATTTCAGAACATACTTGCTTTAGAATCAAGCTCCTTCCTGGCTACATTTCCAGAGAAGGCGAATCAGGTCTGAGAGCTGTGTGTGGGAGTGCAGGCAAACAGCCGGCCAACTCCTGAAAGGGGGCTATTATGTGGTGATGGTTAGAAATAATCACCTCCCGGGCCCAGAGCCAGGCAGACACTGTACTGCAACCTTATCAAAGAGCCCCAAAGGTGCAAGAATTTCAGGTTGCTGTCCATACAGATTCATTTTCCACCTGCAAGGAATCAGACAATATTACCATGACACCAGGGGACCGTGTGGACATGACACTACATAAAAACTCTCATTGTACTCATGATGCTGATCCACACTTCTAGGGCTCTTTGGATGTCCCTATTAAACTGACAGAGGTTCCATTTTGCTTCAGGTCAAACAAGGCATTTTTCATAATTGTAATAAATGACAGTAGTACCTGAACAGGGTTTAAAGGTTTTGTGGTGTTTCTAAGAATTTCTTTTCGTTTTTTCTTAAAGTATGGTTTTTTTGGTTTGACAACCAACGGTTCTAACAGGTTTGGTACTGCCTCTTAATACATTCTGAAGAATAGCGCTTTATTTTAGTTATCATCAGCAACAGTAACCCTGCTGTGTTCATCCAGGTTTCTGCTTGGCAAAAGTTCTGCACAGAAGCAGACAAAGAGCAGGTAGGAGGTGGAGGGGTGTTCTAGTTCTTCCCTCAGCTGTATTTGATGCAGTGTATACCGGATAGATATAATGTTATACACACAGACACGTGTGTGTGTATCTTGTGTTGTAAACGCCAATTATAAGCAAATTTAATGAGTGTCTTCTTGATTACATCAAATACAGCAGTATGTCCTAGCAGATGTAGTGACCCCATAGTCCAGGTAGTTTGTGTGGAAGTCGCTAATATTAGGCTTCACTTTCAACTGTGGAATTCCCAACAGATGTTCCTGCAAAGCTAAAATGAAGCTTGTGTGTAAATATCTGCTTACAAATAAAGATTCGAATATGCTTAAATTGCATGAAACCTACAGTTGTATACAGATTTAGTTATTTCCAAAATATTTAATTTGAATGAGGAAGGATGGCTTGGACTGTGTGGGTTTGACCCTGATTCGGGCTGTATGGAGTGTGTTTTCACCCCATCTTGCCTTCAATTTCCTCTCACAGTCCAGAAACATTTTGGTGAATTGGTAAATTCCCCATAATATGTCTGTGGTTGTGTGTAGGCCTACCCTGCAACAGACCACTGTCCCATCCAAAGTGTGCCCTGCCCAGCCTAGAATGCTGTGCTTGCAGAATAGGCTCTGGACCACCACAAAACTGCTGTAGAACAAATGGTTATTGTCGTTTTTGGATAGTGAGCCAGTAATGATTTTAAGCAAATTCCACAATTCGTGTCCAGTGTATGTCATGTCTATTACACATGGCAGAGCATATACACAGTACCAGTCAAAGGTTTGAGTACACTTACTAAAGACTATTTTTATGAGGCATCTGGTTATCCACTTAGAGTAGGAAATGAGACACATGTTCTCCCAGCTTTTCTGCAACTATTCCCACAGATGTGGGACATTTGAGGGTTGCTTTGCTTTTACTCTTCTGTCCAGTTACTCCCATTAATCTGTTGCCCAGGTTTCCCACGTGCACTCACACTTGTAACCGGTACCATATGAAAATATATATGTATTTAAGAACATGTCACCATGGGAACTCCACAGTTGCATGTTATTAGTAGCTTAACGGTTTTTTTCTTTTTATTTAACCCTTCAAAATCCCTGCTCCTAAAAGTAGTATGAAGGAAAGGGGATTAAAATGAACATTATTGTTCCTAACCTGTAGCCTCCTTGGTTATGGACATGGTTCATCTCTTCATTCCGTTTTGTACTTGACTGTTGAAGATATGAATCACTTCGACACTGACAGCCTTGTATGTGCAGATTGTGGTTTATGTAACATGCAGGGCAGAAAAGATGATTCCATGCTGTCCAGCAGTTGCTGTAACTCTGGACGTTTACATGATTAGGTCTTACCGGGGCTATAGTGACTTGCTCTGTTCTGGGGGAATGTTTTTTTCTTGTATGCCTGTAAAGGAATCTAGTGTAAACTATATTGGGCACTTAGTACAATTTACAGTTTTTAGTACAATTTTTCCCTGCTTCCACTGCTGCATCCACATCCGTGCCAGTCCTCTGGTGACGAAATCTTTTCCTGCAGAATGTGAACCACGGTTCATGTTCCAAAGAAGAGGTATCTCATTAAACCACAGATATGCTCCCATTTATTATGAGTGGGATTCAATAAATCTGGTTTTTGCTGGCTTTTCTCCATGCTTACAGTAGAGGAGAACTGGGTCGACTATTTGATTTTTTCCTGAGGTATTTTTTTACACCAATTACAGAATCTTTAACTGAATAAAAAATATTTCTAGGGTTCAGTTCAGTTTATTTTTATAGAGCACTCTTCTTCATGAGTGACACAGAGCACTGAACAAAGTTCTGGCAGTAGAAAATACAGAAATGAATGGCAAAATACAGATTTAACATTTCTAATGTGACAAGTACAGTTAAGTATTGGGATGAGCCAGTTGTCAGCTAAGGAAAGGAAAACCAAAACTCCAAACTGCAAAGAAAGGAGAAAAAACCTATAGGAGTCCCAATATCAGTGGCTGCCCACTCATCTTGGGCATCATGATGTGGTGACAAATGCCATGTGTGGATATATCTAGTAGAAAAGACTAGTATATTTGTCAAGGCAGAGCTACAGACTGTGGAAGCTAAAGCCGATGTCTAGGCTCATGGTTACTGATCTGCTCAGTAGTGATAGGTAGTCAGGAGATCCCAGCTACAAGACTTGATGGTTGTTGTAGGTAGTTGTCTGTTTCTGGCTGAGGGGGTATTCCTAGGGTGCCATAACAGCTCGAGTGAGAAAAAAGAGGCAACTCATTAATACATCAGTTGAAATCAGATACATAAACAAAAGATTAAATAAACGAGGTGTTCTATAAAGTACACCAGATGGATGTCCTTTTGTATAGGTTTTATTGTATAAGAAGGATGTATAAGTTTTATTGAGAACATTCCTCAAGCTCAGGGACTTCATACTAAATATAGTACAGTTATCTCTAGAGTTGCACCCATTTGAAATTCCAACAAGCAGTGTTATCTAATACCAACACTTTGGCTTACAACACACGTCTTTGCATTTACAGAAGTGTGCAAAAGTTTTAGGCACCTGTGGGAAAAATGCTATAAAGCAAGGATGGTTCCAAAAATAATGCCATGAATACTTATTAATCAATAAACCTTCTAAAAAATGCAGTAGCTAAAAAAACCTCAATCAAATCAATATTTGGTGTGACCACCTTTTGCCTTTAAAACAGCATCAATTCTCTTATGCAAGCTTGCATGCAGTTTAAGGTAGAGGTCGGTAGATTCTTCCAAACATTTTGAGGAACTGGCCACAGTTCTTCTGCAGACTTTGACTGTTTCTACATGTCCTCCCAGACTGACTTGATTATGCTGAGATCAGGGCTCTGTGGGGACCATACCATCTGTTGCAGGATTCCGTCTTTTTGCTGAAGATAGTTGTGTATGACTGAGATTGGGTGTTTGAGGTCATTCTCAGGCTGCAGAATGAATTGGGAACAATCAGAAACCTCCTGGTAGACAAGAATCTACCTGTACTTCTCAACAGACATTGAAGTTGCATGCCTAAGACTTTTGCACAGCACTGTACAAAGACCAGATTTGGGTTTCACAAGCCTCTCAACAGCTGAGTGGTTCCAGACCGGAACATCCATGCAGTTTTCTTCATGTTTCATTAAGTTCACCTCCATTGCCCCTTAGTTGCTAGTTTCCCCTGTTATAATCTCAGTAATCATGGTCAATTTGTTGGGTGAGTGTGAATTCATTTGCATTATTTTCCTTCATGTCTTTTGTATTTACTGTTTTGTTTTTTTCTATTAAAGATTGAATTAATACATACATATAGATTATTATATGTAGGTTTTGTTTGTCAGTGTGTACAGTACGTAAGGGCTTTGAAAGAGTTTAACAAACACAGGTAGACATATACAGTATTAGACAATAATACTATGATAATGAAGGGAAATAATGAATACAACGATAATGAAGGGAAACTGCCTTATGTTGCATTTAGATAACTAATGTTGACTATTGATGTAATTGTTTTTATTTTATTTGAATTTTTTTATATTCGAGTAATGAATTATCTTCATAAATTGGGGAAGATTATTCTCTCCTATACTAGTACCTCCACATTCTGTGCTCTTTTGCATTAGCACAAAAGGTCTGAACAGTGTTGCTATTTACACTGTATCATGTCACATGGCCATTTGAAGTCTGGTTACAAGTTTGTCCGGTCAATTACAATTTTTCCATTCCATGTTATGTTGAGGCCTCTTACAGTTTAATGGGATTTGTGCTAAATTGTGGGTTGAGTATGAGCTTTTCATGGCCTCACAGCACAGTGAGACAAGCCCAAGTGTAGACCACATCCATGTAATCTCCTTCAGCATACAAGAATCATGAGTGTGGAAACCCTATGTGATGGAATAGCACAGGTCTGTGTGAACAGGGGTCAAGTACTGGGCAATCCTCAACTACATACTTCTTTGTCCTCTGTGAAGAGGAGGTAAGCATCTTCCAGTTTCTCCAGCTGCCCCTCCCCCATTCTGACTCAGATTTCTGCCTTTCTTGATGTCCCTTTAATCTGTTGTGAAGTTCAAGAGGACACGGGGCAGTGTGCTTCAGCAGATGCTTTATTTGAGCAGTTGCCAGGGTGAGTCAGGACAATTCAATATTATAGCTCAGCACAATTCACGTCACAGGAAAATAATTTTATTAGTATGTATCCAAGCAGATACAGAATGGCCTTTTTTGCTATCAGTTATCCATATTCCTAATGCCCAGTTGACTTTTACATAAGGTCTATGCATATCATAAGGCACCTTGTTAGTCAGAATATCGTACACAACTGCAGCTGCATGCCCCTGGCACCAGACCATAAGAGCAGGTCAGGCCATGAGGGAACCTGGCTTTCACAGGAGCAGTGTACTTTACTTGATCACCTAGTAGATGGAGGTTCCTCATGCATCATTTGCATGTTCATAAAATGGCACAGTGAGGCGAAGAAGCATAGCATGGTTAACTGCTCTGTCATCATTTCATAAAAGTTTTTTGCAGTTTTGTGATTATCTTGATCACTGCATTGTTGGTGTGGGGTGGGGCTAGGGCTGTGTGTATGGCATACCCCATGGTGACACAGACAGTGTGATTCTTCCATTGAAATAAACCCTTTAATTGTTTCTTTACGCTCCCAATCCATTGCATAAAACTTTATTGCCGTGAAGTAATTGCAAGCAGTAATTGGTACAATGACCGTAGTTAGTTCAGTTAAGAAAAGCAATAAATGGATGCCACGAGTTGCAGCCGTTTATCTCTGCTCTACTTAAGGAACTTTTGATTAGCAAGAGGATTAAATATCATTTTTGTTGTTGTTATTAGTTATATAGTTAAGGAGGCAGCTTGTTCATTTGAACAACACTAATCTCATTTCAAATGCTGATGCCTGCTTATTGGCTTAACACACACATTTTCTTCTAAAGGGCTTTTATAATCCACTTTTAAAAATCAAAGTATAAACTAACTCCCCCTTCTGCTTTACACAGGTAGCTACTGTGTGCCTGTGTCAGAAATCATAGCGGTTCGAGAGATTGACATGGACAGCCAAACCAAAGATGATGGACGGTGGCAGAAAATGCCCCAGGAGTCAGCAGGGGCACATCCCTATGCATTCACAGGTACGGCAGCACTTACAGAGTCACTGAGCTATACTGCTGTACCCACTAGGAGTTAAATTTGTCCCTTTAAGAGGCTCATTTTGTAATGTTTACATATGACCATAGGTTTTTGTCCATTGTCATGTCTTTCTTTATTAATAAATTGCCTTTTGTTTCCATTTTTACAGTGCTTAGCATGTAGTCGACAAAAGTGTGTCAAAATGCAAATAAGATTCAGATAGCATTCAAATAGACATTGCAATCAGTGCTTTTTCTCTCTCACTCTCGCTCTGTAGTGTCCTATGTGGACCGAGGGAGCAAGCACCGCTGGCGGTGCTGTGAGGTCACCTTCAACTGCCCCGATGGGGTGCTTTGTCAACAGTGGGTCCAAACCATCAAGGAGCAGCTCTTGCTACTGAGTAAGACGCATTAATTTTCTCACCTCCAGAAAATGAGAGCACTGCTATTTTTTGAAAAATAATCCACAGGTAGTTCTCACCCATGGTTATCATGCCATCTGATTATGTGAGGTGAGTTAAACTGATCCCCCATTGCTTTTGCAGCCAGCCGACCAAAGTCTTTGCTGGTTTATATTAATCCCTTTGGCGGGAAGCAGCAAGGGAAGCGGATTTATGAGCAGAAGGTGGCGCCACTCTTCTCACACGCCGCAATATCCACCGATGTGATTGGTGAGTGTCTGTTGATGGTTAACATTATCATATAAATGAAAAATGAGCCTCTGTGACCTGCAAATAGACCTGTGCAGGCAAACAGCACAGTTTACTCAACATGGCTAGGAATGTGTTTTTATTTATTGCCCAATCCATCAACAGAATACTGTAATAGAAACTTTGATGGTCAATAAACACAAGAATCCAGAGAAATCAGTTATTTATTTCCATCTCGAGAAAGACTGGAGGCCTCCTGATTATTGGCATTTTGCAGGCATACATAAGACAAGCATGAGAGGAAGCTTACTCAGCAATAGCCAGGAGAACTGTACAGTCGTGATGGCATTTCATGGATGTAAGCCACACATCAGCTAACCGGTGAGAATGTAGAGTGTAATTGAATGTCCTTATAGCTGGAATTGGCAGTGCAGTATCCATTAGTATTCCTTTCATTATCCTTAATGCTGCAGGTTTCACCTTGATACGGGAAGCTGCTTTTAGGAAGAAAGAGAAAGCACAGACAGAACCGCTGGTGAAGGTGTTTGACGTGTGGCCTAAGAACCATCGTCTCTAAAAGTTCTAATAGCATGCTATGAAAGAACAGTCTTTCAAGTCCTGTGCAAGGCCAGAGGTTAAATAAACACACAAGTGTGATTGCGTGTCATTTGTTTCCATAGTTACCGAGCATGCAAACCATGCCAGGGACCATCTCAGGACCGTTGCAGACCTAAAGAAATATGATGGGTAAGTGGGACCAACAGTAGTTCCAAGTGTGACATTACACTTTCCTTTTGATGTGTTTTTAAATTGTTCCATGTCAGAGAATGTTTCCTCCATAAAGACCACATTAGCATTTCAGCGTAGAGCTGGTGGAATAAACGTCAGGCAACGTACTGTTGCCTGGAGAACATGGTCACACGGGGCAAGAAACCCTTTAACAGAGTCCCCAGGAAATTGAGATATCTCAGCATGGCTGGAAGAGACTCCCACAGACTGTCCTCTTCTCCAGACTAAATTTCACTGCTGACCAGAACAGACATCATTTTCCCTCAGGGTACTGTTACACCGGAGGGGGTAGGGGTAAACTGGGATTTCCACTGTAACAGGAAGTAGTTGGATCGTTCTTTATAAATTTGTACTCACTTCACACTTTAAACTGTGCTAACAAAAATGGTTTACAGTGAAGGAAGTGGAACTGATACTTTTGTCAGCAGAGAGCTTGAATGTGGCTTTGCACATCTGCAGGCTCCTGCTGCTGACTCACATGGCACTCAGGAAGTGTGGCCAGAGCTAACTTTAGGGCATGTATTTTAACAAAGGTTCAGTTAAATTCCTCTGGCAGCTGTCCCTGGTAGTACTGCAGTTTAGATTAAAAGCCAGATAAAGTAACTGTGTACACACTGCACTCTTTATTCCCCTGCTAAGTCTGATGTGATGTGCAAAGAGGGGAATTTCAGGAGAATTTTAGTCTCCCTCTAGGTTTTTCCAGTAACTGCAGTCAGCTGACCTGGGCTCTGATGGTTTAAACTAGCTGTGTGACCTCTGGCAGTGTGGTGTGCGTGGGAGGGGACGGCATGTTCAGCGAGGTCATCCACGGGCTGATCTCCAGGACCCAGACAGAAGTCGGTGTGGACGAAAGCTGCCCTGAGGAGGAACTGGTGCCCTGCAACCTCCGGATCGGAATCATCCCTGCAGGTGAGACCCCAAACAGGTGGGACTTTCAGCTGAAAATGAACAATACCATCACCTGGCAGAATTGTTAACATGAACTGCCCAGATCCGCATGGCTACATTAGTGTTTATGTGTGGAGGGTGGTTGTGTGTGCATGCAGTGTGCTGTTGATGTAGAATGTGGAAGCTTGGGTAACGTGATGTATTTACATAACTAAAGGAAAACTGAACACGGTTTGGTTTGTACTGCTGCTAAGAGAGCATGTTGTTAAGTGAAACTGTCACTGTTGTCACAGAAATGACTAGGAAAAGTCAGGGAAGAGGACCTCATAATTTAAAATGTCATATCTGCAGGCAGGCTATGTTCCCTTTTAAAAAATAAGTGAAATTGATTAAATGAGACCATAACCGTAATGTTGTACTCCTTAAGTCTGATAAAGAGTCTTACATTCATGAGTCTTACATGAACTGGAAGTATTTGGTATATTTTGTGATTTCGCTTTGACAGCAATTTCTCATAACATTGTACCTAACACAGTCGGTTATGATTTTGCAGCCCACTCCTAAAAATGGTTCCCACGGATTTATTTTTTTAAGGTTGGTGTGAAATGTCCCCAGGTTTTGCCCACATAGCGTCACCTGTTCTGTGCAGGTCACACCCTAGAAAAACAGATTCAGTGCTTAAAAGTCAAGAATCAAGGTTGTGTGTGTATGTGTGTATAAACGTATACACATATTCTTTTAATTCTGTAATTCTTTCTTAAGAATTATATATAGTCTTATGTATCTAAGATACTGTAACATCTTTCTTTTTGGCTTACAATAAGTATATTGTCATATTGACGAGCAATATTTTCCACAGTACAGAAGCTGCTGTCTTGTGTTCCTTTTAAAAAAAATGTATCATTTATACAGTTTATCCTTTATACATTTCTGTATGATTCAACATAGAGACACAAAAGAGTACAGAAAGACACCAAGCTCTGAAAATCAATGCTGTGGCATGTGATAGATAGGTCATCTCTGCAGAAGACAGCGCAAGGATCCAGGGAGCTTTGCGCTATTAATTTTACTATAGAGCAACTGAAATTGAGACACAAAGGAGCTTTTGATGAAAATGTCATAAAACTGCACCTTTTGTCACAAGAATAAATTGTTTGCCCTTAGCCTCATTCGTCCATCTATTTATCTCATGTGCCCCACATGCACCTGCATAAACAAACCTGTAAATGTGTGTTTTCGCTTCTGCTCACACCACACAGCCAAGAAAAGAGGCACCGTCTATCTCACACTCAGTTCCCAAGTCTGCTAGAAACCTTCCAGAGGAGTTAGGTGCCTGGCAACAGTGGAGGTTCTGCAAATGACCCCCCACAAGGGTTGTCAATCAACTTAATGTTTTTTTATGCACTGTAGAGCCCCAGTTATCAACACTCCAATTCATCGGACATACTCATATAATGTGAGCCGTTTCAAGGCCAAGTCATATCTGTGCTTTTTACATTGTTGACGTGTGTGCATTTCAGCTACGCTCTCTACCATCGTTTTTGTCTGTCTCAGGCTGTCGCATTTTGCTAGAGGCGTAACCTGTTTGTTCAGCTGTGCTATTAATTTGTGTTTTACAAACTGTGATTGTGATTTATTTTTTGCCACAAGGAAGAGAAATAAAACAGGAAAACAAACTATAGTCATTCATTTTTTAAAATAAAATATGGCCAAAGCAAAAGTTATACTCTCACTTTACTGTAATTCATTTAAAACGTTTTCCAATTAATCCATTTTCTTAATTCCTGTAAAAACAGCTATTACAATTACAAGTATTATAACTGTTAAAAGGTTGCTGTATTAATAATCAAGATTTCAAACTAGTACTGGACTTTTTTTTTTATTCCAGGACAATCATGACTCTGCTATATTCCTACTTTGGGTTGGTTGCTCTTTCCTGCTGCTTGGCTCAGGGTTTGAGTGAGCAGCACAAGACTGTATCAACATTGTTATGTCTCCATTAGATGTTGTTCCACTGTCAGCAGTGAGCAGATGGCCAACATTGCCGCTTTGCCCTTGAGTGCCATTCACCAGCACAGCATCTATTCTGAGTGAGATGTAATGTAGCGTGTCAGCGCTGACCACTAAATCACTCTCTGCACAGGTTCGACCGACTGCATCTGCTATGCAACGGTGGGCATTAATGATCCTGTAACTTCTGCCTTACACATCATTGTGGGTGAGTAGACTGGTCCCTACCAGCATGATCGTGTGTCTTGCAGCTGAGGTCAGTGCTGTGCAGACGCTGTGGGTGTACAAGCTCAATTCAGAAAGTATCCGGATTGAAAACAGGACTGCTAAATGGTGCTGCACTACTGGACTGCAGTAGGGCTGGAAGGTCAGTTAAATTTTGCTGATTATGGGTCACCAGGCTTGTCACATTTCACATTCACTCAAAATGAGTGACAGTTTGCAGTCGCCTCTCGTGCGTTGCATTTATGATGACTGAAAAATCAGAGCAGCATGTTTGCATGCATCACAGCTCATGCAACAGTTCCTTGCAAAACACATCAGCAGTCTCCATACTTGCCCAATATTGTCTCCTTCAACTAAGTTTTTTCAAAAATGAGAATGGTGCTGAAAGGACAGCAATTTATGAACTGTTGCATAAGTTGCGAGCACCATGCTCCAAACAACAGTAAACTGTGGCTTGTCTTGAGTGAATGCGGAATGTGACCAGTCGCAAGGTTGTCACACAGTCAGTTAAGGTTCACTGACCTCCAACCCCTACCACAATCCCAAAGCACAATGTTCTCAGGCTAGAAACTTATTGAACAGACCTCATGTTACCTTGCTGTAGTGTTCCCACCAAGATCACCAGCTGAAGGAAGTGTGATGCTTCTAGATGTTTTACCGAGGAGATATCACCTGGTTCCCTGGCAAAGATGAACCGTGCTCTCCATACTTTGCAATGTCACTGCAGGGGACTCCCAAGCTATGGATGTCTGCTCGGTCCATCACAACGGCACATTCCTTAGGTACTCTGTGTCCTTGCTTGGATACGGCTTCTACGGTGATGTCCTGATGGACAGTGAGAGGAAACGATGGTTGGGGCCTGCCCGATACGACTTTTCAGGTCTTTTTGATAAACTGGACAAACCGCTGTATGAAATGTGCTCTCCTATGTATCATTGTGGCAACAGCATGAATGTTCTGCTCTGTGCATTGCAGGATTCAAGACCTTTGTGACGCATAACTACTATGAAGGAACGGTTTCTTTTCTACCTGCCTTTAATACGTTGGGAACACCACGGGACAAGATCAAGTGCAGAGCTGGGTAAGCTCTAGTGTGTTTACAGGGTACACATATTCTCATCCCAATGAAAATATTGTTACTGCCCTGGTGTGCCAGGTGTGGGCTGGCTGTCGTAATTCAAATAGTTTGAACAAATGCAGGTTGGGAGACCAAGCTGGTTGCATGTCAAAGTCACCTTCATGCAGGCTGCATTCCTGCAAAATTCAGGGCTCGGCATTAATTCATCCCGTTTGCTGGCCCACAGGACAGGTATACTGTACATTTTACTTGTCCTATCAAATTATACACCTGTCCAATTTTGGAACATATAGGAAGGACAGAAATAAGTAAATGTGTCGGTAAAAAATACTGTAAATTTTAGTCAGTCAGTCAAAGCAATGCAGTCAGGGTGATGTGAAAGGGAGTATAGTTACAAAAAGGTTCCAATATAAAAAACTGCCTAAAATAGCAAGAGTTTGGGGTTGTTTTGTTAGTGTTAACGAATTTGGGCACTTTTTGTTGAGAAAATGATTTGAAAAGGAAAATACATGAGGCAATTAGTGGCATCATATGACTTTATTATGATGGAGGTAGTCATCTTGTGTTGAATTTCTTAATATTTTGCCCAAATTTGTCATGCAGTTGTCTACCTCTCCAACTATGAAAGTTTAAGCAAATAATCTGTTGAGCTCTGGCACAAAGTAGGAAAGTAGAGTCATGTCCTGAGCTCCATGGGATACAGGAAGGAGTTGTTTTAACAGGAGTCCATGTTGACTGTGCCAGACCGATGTCCTCAGTTTAGAACAGTGCTACTGTGTGACTTCTCTCCATCAACCCCCTTCAGGTGCTACGTGTGCCAGCACAACGAGCAGCAGCTCTCAGAAGGCAGGCACCCATGCAGAGGAGAGAAGGATGTGTCAGACAGAGGTAAGGACCCACCAGAGCTTGCAAGTTTTGAAATCAGTTCTCCACCCTTCGGCACAACAAAGCACAGCTGGTATGGAACAGACGGTCACGTGGTGACTGGGTACCTGGCTGGCGCAGCGCTTGGCAAAGCAGCTTTTTTTGCCAACTAGAGCAAAACCAGAGAGTATTTGGAGTAGGCCAGCCTGTAAGGACTTAGGGGAGGTGTTCCCTTTCATCACAGCAAAACGTAACATTATCTGGGTTGCCCAGTGCTGCAGAAGCGGAGTGTCTTTATCAGGGAAGTGCCGCATGAGCACAATAAATATAACGGGCGTTGGCATGTGCTAGGCAACAGATAAGGCATTTGCTGCAAAACGGCTAGCACTGTTTACAGAGAAACTACCCATTGGCCCCCCTCCCCAGTCCCTAATTGACAATTCTGCATGCTAATTTAATGAGCAGCGCTGCTCACACACCAGGGAACTGCGTTTCTGGTGGGCCTTGAGGGGAGGGAAGTTCAGCTCAAGTCTGCTGGCTGTTGCCCACAGTCACTCTTATCTTTTGGGTCTGTGGAGACAAAGTGAGACTGAGCACAACAGATGAAGCCATTTGCCAGATATAAGCAAATAAACTGAATTCTGCCAGTTTCACTGAACACATATTGCCAGTTGAATGAATGGTCATCTTCATGTATATGAAATTTGTTTTTTATTTCTAAAACAAAAGCGGAATGTTAAATATTCTACCTGTTCACCTTAGCACAGCTGGAACTGGAAGTTCTGTTTATAACTTGATTTGTTTTTAAATCCAAGGTCTCACCACAGTCACACATGATGAAGAGTTACTAACCAGTCACCAGTTTATTGCAAAAGCTCTGATAAAACTATCATAATTAAAACAAATGCCCATTCAAGGACAATTAGCAACTGTGACCATCTGGCAAATCCTTTAATTCATACAAAATTAAAAGTAAAACAAATATTAAATTGCAGAAAATAGGAAATCGTTCATTTCCAGAACCTCCTGTTCAATGACAGCTGTTGACTAATTCATCACACAAACGTCCACTGGTCATCACCCCCCCCCCCCTCCCCCTTTAAATCAAAAGCTTAATAATAAAGATGCACGTTTACTGGTAAGGACTTGGATGTGAATATAATCAAAAAGGGTTTAACTTAACTTCCACCTACATTAAAATTAAACCCCAGTTAGAAATTGATGAATAGACAGTATAGTGTATTCAATCCTGATTGTTGATCAAGTCATCCCTTAAATGCATCTTTCCTCATCTTGCTCTTGATAAGCACTCAGAAAACCTGCACACGAACTTTAAGTACCCATTCTATTTGGGTGCTATTCACTTCCATCTAATGGTTGGCTGCAGGAATACAGTTACCTTTACTCCACAGCAGAAACTATAAAACTGATTAAGTGAGCCCATGAACCCACAACGTTGACATTTCATGAGTTTACAGTATCTCACCAGTGCGTGCAAGTTCTTGCTTGGGGAACTGTCCATCAGGGCTAGAGTCCACTGGAGGGCTTGTACCTGCCAGCAAGAGAGGTTGTCGATAAATAATGGAGGGAGGAGATGTGCTTTGGAACCCTCTGCAACCCCAATATGAGCAGAAGTCAACAGGTTTATAGAACCTTTGTAGAGAGACACATGATTGACAGGTTTGCGGGTGTGTATCAATTCGATACTTTTCTCTTAAAACTGTTTTTTCAAAGTTTTTCAATTAGTACCACACTAACCAGCTGAGCTTAAAAAAATAGTGAAAAACTAATAATTCTTCAATTCATAATTTGATTGTTCATAACATAAGAAGCCTGTTTAAATGTGTGGGTTGCAGTCTGATTTGTTTTTGATCATTTTTTTTACTGTAGGTCATCTTTTTATAGTTATGAAATACCAGGATTTATTAAATATTTAAAGCTTTTCTCATCAAAATATATTTTCATGTAGGAGCAAATGATTGCTTTTCTAAAACTCCATGTTATTGAATGTGAATGTGGTCATGGACCTCTGTTGTGTGTGAGGTGAAAAATAAGTGCTGCTTGCTTAAAGGGTCTACAGAAGAAGAGGGCAAGTGGCAGGTGATTCGGGGGAAGTTCCTGGCTATCAATGCAGCCAGTATGAGCTGCGCTTGCCCCCGCAGCCCCAAGGGACTGTCCCCTGCCGCCCACCTAGCTGACGGCACCACTGACCTCATCCTCGTGCACAAGTGTTCCCGCCTTGACTTCCTGCGCCACCTGCTCCGCCACACAAGCAAAGACGATCAGGTGGGTCTCCTGGACAATTGTACAGCCATCACAGAGTGAACATGGCTCATGTGTCACCAGACTAGGTGTTACCACACACCTGTTCACAAACCCAAAGCTACATGCAAAGGACACCTCCTGACTGTCCATTCAACCATTTCATTAAGCACTTGTCCAGTGCAAGGTCATGGTGGTCCACAGCTTACCTCCCCCAAAGCATAGGGCATGGAGCCAGAGGACACCTTTGGACACCCATCTGTAGTAAGACGCACACTTTCACATGCTAAAGGCAATTTAGAGTGACCAGTTCACCTGAAACACGTGTCTTTGGGAGGGACTCCACCTAACATAGAAACGCCATACAGACTGAAATCAGTTTGGACCCAAAACCCCATATCTGAGACACCAGTGCTACCCACTACCCCACTACACCACTAAACCACTAATTATAGACTTTTTCATGATTTCCTCTACTTTAAGACACATTTTTCATATTTTGCTGACATGAAATTTAGGATGTGCCTTACAATCTTGGGGTTGAGTAAATACTGTAATATAAAGTTTTAGGCAGCCTGTATAGTAGCTGGATAAGGACAGGGTTACAGTTCTAACCCCAAGTTCTCCCATGGTAGTGCCATGTGCAGCTCATGTTCTCAGAATGCCCTTGAAGAGAAGGACAAGCTGAGCCTGGACTGGGCATCAAAGGGCTTGACTTGAATAGGCATGACAGCATGCTTTCACGCAGCAGCTTCTCACAGGAATATAGAGCAATGCAATGTGATTGTGAATAAATGACAGCCGTTCACTAGAGGCAGACACTCACCTGTGTAAACTGCTAGTTTAACTGACAGTTTACCTTCATGTTCCTGTCTCTGCTTCCAGTTTGACCTGGCCTTCGTGGAGGTGCACCGTGTGCGCCGGTTCCATTTCACGCCCAAACACTGTGAGAGCAACCTGGAGCTGGACCTGAAGGAGAATGGGAAGAAGCTCTTTAGCCACATCTGCAGGGACCACCCAGCCTGTGGCTGTGCCACAGTCAACAGCACTTGGAACTGCGATGGGGAGATCTTACAGCATGCTGCCATTGAAGTCAGGTACATCATGTCACAAACCATGCAGCTGGTTCTGCCTGCAGGTGTTGCTCCACATCTAGCTTCACCACTTGAACATTTGTGCCTTTAGTCCACTGGTCAAACAGTGAGCTTTCCTCATGCTGGAGCATGTTGCACACTGGTCCAGTCTGGTCCAGGGGTTGGCAAACTGTTACTAATGTAAACCAAACCTGCTGCTGCCCAAAGCATAGGCTCTGTGTTGCCTGTATGAGAATACAAGAGGGAAAGAGTTTTGGACCAGTACCACATTCTTCCCTTACAAAATAGAGTAAATGCCATTTCCCTGAGGATGTTTGTGCAGTAGAAGATTATTTGTATATTTGTCTAAATTATTTTCCTCCGTTGGTTTGATGCATCGCTCTAACATCCACATTCCAATTGTACTTTGGCAGTGATGCAGAACTATGGTTCATTGGCGTGACTGCTTTTAAAAGCTTATTCCTATTTTAATTAAATACAGCCTATTGATTGCATTTTCCTCTGTGTCATGGTATGAGGTGAGTCAGCATACAGACCCCTTCCAGGGACAGACATGTCACCACCACGCTGTTTACAATACAGTGTGCTCCTGCAGGAAGGCCTCCTCACTCACTGCCACCACTTTTGCTTTTCCAGAGTGCACTGCCAGCTGGTCAAGCTTTTTGCCCGAGGGATCGAAGAGCTACCCGTGTTTGAGGACCTCTGCAACCCGAGTGCAATTTGAGCTCCATACAGCTGAGGATCACAATGAAGGCTGTGGATGGTGGCATGTTACTGCTGTACTACTCTGTAGTGTTACACTGTTACATTCCCCATAGCCCTCATTTCGCACATTATAAATCTCCCCCCATTTAAAGTCAAATGATGGGTGATGTCTGGAACACTGATACACCAAATTCTTTTAAGCCCTGTAACATAATGCCAGATCACTAGTTATTCTCCGTTTAAACCACCTGCCATTTGCGCAGTTTTTTTTTAACAGATTGTTGCAATAATCATATAAACACATTTCTGAAATACTGAAAAACAAAATTAGGACATTAAAGGATAATTAGTAGCCATGGCCATCTGGCGCTCTTTAATTTTGTTCAGAATGAAAGAATTTTGCTGACACAGTGCACTTCTGAAAATACTAAAAATAAATTTGTGCACCCTGATATAAATTTAGGTAAATTTTCCTTAATGCAAGCATTAAATCTGACAGACCAAAAAAAAAACTGTGCATTGTGAAAAAAAATGGTATTCCAGACCTCAGCCATCTCTGGGAGAACTGTGACCATGAGGGGGTCAAATCTAGCATTTTCCCAAATTATGAGTTGCACAAATGATAGGCTCTCTCCTTCAAACAGTTTCAGACTATGACATGGACCTCCTACCAGAAGGTTTTTGGATTGAGGTTCACAACTGCTGTAGTACCCATGAGCAAGGTATGGTATCTGGAGGGGGAGCCAGGTGTGTAAATGGGTAAAATTATTAGCCACTTTGGATCAATCTATTAGCCTGGAAATGAAATAATTGCAATGCTAGTAGTCATAATACTAACAACTAGCGGCGCTGATGCACTTGTGGCGCTAAAAAACATTACCTTGGTAGAAACTGTAGGATCAGGTTATATCTTAGTTCTGCTTCTGCTGTGAAAAAACATCCTTTAAGGCTGTTTGATACCAAGAAGTATCTTTGGTAATTTGAAGGTTTTTCTTTAGTTATTTTCACTGAATTAGTGGTGCGAGGCAGACTGCTTCCATCAGAAGTGTTTAGAATGTTTTATTAGCGTTTTTGCAGTTAAGCTGGCCTTGCTGCAGTTGAAGTGATGGTAATAGATATGTAGTTAGACTTTGGCAGGGGCGTCTTAAAATAGAAGAACACAAAAACAGCGCCGAACAAAGTGTTGCTGTGTTATTGTCTCCAACTGAATGGTTTCACAGCTTAGCCACAGGTGTCACACAACTACACCTGTGTTCCTCAGTCAGCTGATCTACTACCGTGCCCCCAACATATTCAGAGGAGCGTTTACCTGCATCATACAGGGAGGCGGGAGGAACTGAGCACATCTGCCGTTTTCTCTGTTCTGATTCTCACAACTCACTTTGAGAGAAGTGCAAGACATGAGTCAAGTCTGAAAAAACAAACAAAATGAAACCCTTACTGATCTCTGGCTTTAGTTTTGTTTATCTGTAGGTTACTGCCACAATGCCAAAGACATATTTAAAAACAGCTGTGATTTAATTATCTGTCTACTGTAAACTTACTCAACTGTAGAGTGTAGCGTAGCATCCTGCTCTCAAGTCATAGCTTCTACCTGTGAGACCAGTGACCAGTGCTTTAGTTTACCACATGCATTTCACCTAACCACGTTTCCCCGTTGTGGACCATTACTGCCATTCCAGGGTAACTCCAACAGTACTTGCGTCAAAAATGTCACAAATACGTGTTGTCAAGATATTTTTTGTAAACCCTATGACAAAAAACAGCTCCTTGTTGGTACTATTTGATAATTGTATGGATTTTAGAACAGCATTCCTAATGTAGCAACAAAACATTTCATGCAACTGATGTTACCAGCAAAAAAAAACCTGTGGTCTGTTTCATGTCATGGTAAATCTGCAGAAAGCACTGTGAAAGCACAGGGAGAGTTTTTCAAAGCTGCTTATTTAACATTTCATAACAGTGCAGCATTTCCTAATAATACAGCTGACCAACAGTTAGGACTACTGTTACCTTAACTTTTTGTTGTATGTTAAGGCCACTTAATTCATGAATGTGGTGAAGGTGGCATTTTCTCCCTGCTTCTGCCAACGTTAAGTTCCACCATCAAACACCTGCTGGTCTCCTTTCCTCAGAGAAGGTGGTCCAGAGCATTCAAAGCGTTATCTTCACCATGTTCACTGTGTGAAAAGTCTGCATGGGTTATTTTGGTGTCCTTCCAAACGCTACAACTCTCAAATACTTAGTAGTAATGCTGTCACATTTGTTTTAGACTTGTAATCCAGTTATCCTCCATGTCACCTCTTCCATTTGGCACTTTGTAAATAGAAAAGTTTGCTCTTTTAACGTTACTCTGTACTCTGAGTACAAATGCTCTGTTGTTCTTTATGCCTGTATTCTTTCCAGTTTTGTGTTTTCTGTGAAAGTCTTGCAGTGATATTGTCTCTTCTTACTTCTCTTTATGTGGCTCTATATTTCTGTAAAATCTGCTGAAATAGAGCAGGAGATGGATCAAAAACATTATCTCAGGTCACTGTTACTGTGTATGACTGAAACTCCCTTAATTATTTTTATGCTATAGTGGAACTGCATACCAGCAATTGAGGTCAAAATTCTTTTTTTTTTTTAATTAAAAAAAAAATTGTGTTGACCCAACATACAAATGTAGCTTATGCCCCACACTCCCAAATTGTATTATTCTGTAGGACCAAGTGTGTAAACACATGTCTGTGGTCAGTGTTGCTGGATTGTACTGCACTGGCCACCAGCCCCCCCGTTACTGAGGCATCACCAGGGGTGAGGGATGTTCTCTGCAGCCACAGGGTACAGACCTGCAGAGCCACATTCCTGTGAAGGATGCAGGAACTGTAAAACTATCTGTCCAAAGCTATTTGAGGCTGCCTTAAACATGCAATTATGCGATACTTCATTCCAATTACAACTCTTGAGTGTTAAGTTCCACTGCTGTGAACCTGCAGATGGCAGTAAGGAGGAGTGTGGGGGGGTCTTTTGAGAAAGATGGCTCGCTTTACATCGTAGCACCATCTGTCCTCATCTCCCCGTCCCCCAAGCCCTGAGGCAGGCTGCCGAACCCACAACGCACACATGCATTGGTGACTTTACTGAAGGATTAGCACCACCACTGCACAACAACAGGTTACTTAACACTGACAGGTTCTTTTGGCCATCAGTAAAACCAGTAAGAGGGAAATTGGTGCACTGGGTGGTACCAAGGTGGCCATTTGCAATGCAGTGAGGAAATTCTGTAATGGATTCATGTGAACGTTTTGAAATGATGAAATAAAGACGTGTGAAGTATACCTCTGCACTGTGTTTGTCAGTGTTACTTACATGTGTCTCTTCATGCGGTCTTTCACTTTTCTTCAAGATGCCTTAAGACCTTTCGTGGGATGGGCCAGTGGGGAATTGAAAGCTATACAAAGGTGACAAATTAAAGATTGTTACTCAATGGAAGGAACCAAAATTTTCACCTCAGAATAAGGAGACCCACACAGACAAGGGGAGAACATGCAAACTCCACGTTGACTGAGTTAGATTCAAACCCATTTCCACATTACTTGCAGACCAAAAAAAAAAATGCTTTAATTTAAACATGCAAAGAAAATATTTTTACAAAATAATATACCTCTCAGACAATACAGTTTATCAAAACATAATTTATTTTGTGAAACAGTACAAAGTTTTTGTTAAATATGAATCAGTTTTTGCTAAAATAAAAATGCTACTATGAAAATGAAAATATATAATATTCACAGGCACCTCAGGAAACTAATTGAGCATTTTCCTACACATCTGCCGCTTAAAAAGCAAAACACAGGCCGTCTGCACACACTGATGCTGCAGTTTTTTTTTACCTGATAGCAACAGGACTTGGACCACAGCAGTAGAGTCCCGCAGAGAAGGATCTGCCTCCAATGTGATGCTCTAAACTCTGGGCTGAGGCACAAAACAAAGGCCTGAATTAGTTAATAAGCATTCAAGATGCCTAAAGCAACAGGATTGCGGAGCGCCAGCTTTCACCCAACCTTCAGTAGACAGTCCACACACCATTCATTCATCTGTTCCATGGCAGTGACAGCTTGTTTAGTGCAGGGTCACTATGGTCTGGAGCCTATCCTGGCAACATGGCACGTGAAGTACAGTCCACTACATGACAGTCTCACACACACACAAAAAAATGAGCCATTTAGATTCACCAATCCATTCATGAGACATCTCTGGACTGTGTGCAGATAACCACTCAAACAAACGGAGAACCTGTAGACTTTACACAAAATGAGCCCGATTTGAATCCATTTTCACATCCATAGCCCAAGAGAGGTGAAGCACCATCACTCCCCGCTGCGCCACTGTGCCGCCAAGGCCACAGTATGTGCAAGCAAGTTAAAATGGAGTTACAAACCACATGCCATTTTATTTTCACAAATGCTAGGAGACCTTGGGCAGGATGTATTCAGAATTATTGAGTCATCTGCAGGACTGTTATTGTGCTGTCCTTTAAACCCAATCATCTGTGTCAGTCCGGCCAGCCGATACAGCTCTCACAGCACCAAGTGCACGGAGGGGTAATATTTCGCCATTTGCCTGGGAGTTCGGAGCAGCAGCCAGCATTCCTCTCGGTGACATTCACCAGAATGTTAATATCAAAATGGCAAACGACACCGGCATGTGTCTCCAGGTTATCTTTAGGGACCTTCAATAACAGAACACAACACAAAAGCCTATTTTGTTGACGAATACAGAGTGCCTGGAACGGGACAAATGCGATGCTCCACACTCTAATGGGTTTATTATATAAAACTGACTAGGGGAGGCAAATAAATTTCACCCAGCTCTTTTCCCCCCAGTGTGATGGAAAGATACTTTTGCTTTCTTCCAACGGTCGACTTGCTTGCTGCTTTAATATCGGACATACATTACGCTGCTATCTGGGGCAGCATGACAATGAAGCCAGGTAATTTTCCCATCTCCCGACTGCAAAGTAAATTCCATTTCCTCCCCTCTTGAACACACTTGAGTATTTATTCATTGATTTATTCTGTGCCTCGCAGGTAAAATCTCATTGAGGGCTTCTGTCGCATTCTCAGTCCTATCTCCAGGGACGTAACGGAGACAAACAGTCAGTCGGCAGCTCGTGGCTTTCAGATGACTATTCAGTGACAGAATGTGCCGAGTGTGATTACGCCCAACTCCCAGCGAGACCGCAGCATCCCGTCTCGCGTGCGGTTTAAACAAGCGCTCAGATAAATTTCACCCGTCTGTCAACCTCGGACTCGCATGACGTGAGAAAGCAAACTGACTAGATACACCGTGATGGAATCCGCATCTGTGTGCGAGGAGAAAGAAGACCTTTGTACCTGAAGGTGTCGATGGGGAACCCTAACCTCTATCCCTTAGGCATATGCCATATTTGTGTTGAAAGTACCACATCGAGCAAGATGTGGACAATTTCTGCCCAAGTAATGATGACTGCTGTGTGCTTGAGACTTTTGAGTTACTGCAGATCCAGTGTGGAACTATGGATTCTGTGAGGATGATGAGATGAAGCAACTGTGCCATTTTTTTCTTTTTTCCTTCTTCTCACAAGAGCCAAGCCACAGCATCTGGCTTTAAAGGGTCATTCTCTCTCCTCCAGTACACCAGGGCCCTGGTAAAACTGACACGCGTGAATCTCGCACAACCCAAAGCCTGCACCTTCTTCTCATTACGATAAAGACACACAATACATAAACCGTTGTTGTGTGGTTAATGTCATACTTGATCAACAGCACACTTTATCACCATCTTTTTTCCCCCACCTGTATTTACTGATGCTCACTTTATCAACCTTGCTCAGCTGTATAGCTCCCGGCATCAATCTGGTCTCTAACCCTACTGTTGTATACCTTGAGAAATCAGAATTCCTCATGTTCGATTACGATTTAAGGAATAAGCTATCAATTATCACTGAGGTTTTCGACTATTGATTCCTTCCACTTAAATCATCAGCTGGGAAAGAGAATTTTATGCAATATCTTAGAAGTTATTATTACAAGGCACCCTTTCCCAAAACATAAGTTGATATTTATAATAAGATATTTATGTCTAATTTACAGGTCCTAACTATATTATTCATGGGTGTGGCTTGTTTAACTGCCTACATGAACATCATCTTAAGGTATTATGCCATTGTAAAAGGCCCAAAAGGTCAAGTTTAAAAGATGACAAAAGGAGCAGTGATGCAGCTGAGCTCAGGATCCACCTCTCAAATGAAATGGATATTTTAATTGGCAGGTTAGTGATGGATTGTTAGACCAGCCACTGGCTTTTGGTCTGCCCATAAAGTTTCAGAACACCCAACCTAATGCATCTGTGCCCCCCATCCTGGGGGCCCATTGTAAGATGTGTCCTGCTGAGGGGAAATGGCCAGAGCTTCACTCTCCTGCTGGCCAAGAGCCCATTCCAAATGTTGGCATCTTTCTCATCTCTGTGAGGCAAAGCCTGCAGAAAGCAGAGCTCAGTTCTGTCAGCAGTCACCCCCCATCCCCCACCTGTCCCTCCAAGAAACCTGCTGAGCAGACCTGCACAGGAAATGGTGTCAATGACACCGATTCTAATCCACCACTGCAACTCACAACAGCAAATATCAATGTTAATTCAACCCCCTACATCATTTCACCTGGGTCTGTATCTGCCGAGGATCCATCCCAGATGGCAGTTTACAAACAAGCTGCGACAGATGGATCATCCGAGGATTTTTACATCCTTGTACGGAGCAAAGCCAGAAGCATTTGGTATGTCATGGTGTACATTCTTCTCAGAACTCATTTACATTTAACTTCCACCCAAAAAAAGAGATCTTTTTTCTCTTTTAAGTCACATTCACTTATCCCCCATTATTGAGTCCTAATTTGTTCCTGGAAATGGACCAAATGTTGAAAAACCTCATTATTAAGTTCTTTACTCCCTTGTTCCAAGCCCATCCCAAGTTCATCTCAAAAATCATTAATACTTAATATCAAACGGAAAAAGCGGTGTAACACATTGAAGTAGAATAAACAACAAAATTATATTAAATTGTTTTCTAAAAATAATGACTTTGTAAAGTTTAATGTAGTATGCATGGACTAGCTTGAGGAAGACAGCTGCTATGCATCACATTTAAATAAATGGAAGCTATGAAACATAAAACAATGGTGCAAAATAAAGTATTCAAATTGCAGCCGAGATCTCGCAGCTGCTGCAAAATTCAACTATAGTCTCAGTTTTCTTGCTGGACCAATAAATCTGGATTGACTGACAATAAGCGGTGTTAATAATTGCAAACCAGATGTGTGAGAAACTGAACAACCGAGTAAAGGGAGATGACTGTATTTAGGTGCCAGTTTAGGGAAGGTGTGCACCAGGTTCACGGAGAGGTCCATTTGGTCCTGGAAAACGGCTGAAGGTCACAACACACATCTCGTTTTGGCTGATCCAGAAACAGGCGAGTTTGCGGGCCTCTCTGCCCAATTAAGATTGAGGAAGCGGAAGCAGAACTCCACTATCCTCACAAGCCTTGTTATCCTACACACCTAATGATGCTTAAAGCAATTACACCTTGTAGTGTTACTTTCCCTCTCAAAGCCCATTGTACCGCTTTCTGCTAAATGATGCAATTAACTATCAAACAGTTGCTGACTCACGAGTAGCGCAAAGGATGTGTTTCACACAGAGCCCAGCTGATGGAAAACAAGGTTCTACTGTGTCGTGAGAAGACGTTATTAGTATCAAGGGGTATCTGGGAACCAGAAAGGCTGAACCTCCTGAAAACCCCAGCCATAGCGTCATCCCCAGGGTGTTATATAAGCACTTTCTTCCCTAATTTATGTACTATCCAATTAACTTAATACTTGATTAACTTGACTCCATCTGTTCCAAGTGTCTGTATGATCTGGTATCCTGCCCTGAACTGTGAAAGATGGGGCAGGGAGATGGTGGGGTGGGGGTCATCGACTTACCTTGATATTTTAATACCAATTCTTTTACTCACCAGATGTCAAGGCTCTTTTTTTTTTTATCACATCTGATTCTGCCATGCAGGTAAACAATAGAATTTACTCATTTTCCATCTCTGTTAGGATACAACAGGTGGTGTGGTGGTTAGAGCCTCTGCCTTTGGGCTCAAAAAACCCAGATCCCTCCTCATGAGCAAGGTACTGCTCCTGAATTGACGGTAAAAATTACCCAGCTGTGTCAACAGCTAAGTAGGTGTTAACTGGTGTTTGGAGAATGCTAAATGAATAAATGTAAATTTCTTAAAGTAGTGCACGCTATTTAGTGCATGTACAGTTGTCTTTGTTTGTGGTCTCGCTGAAAGTTCATTCAGAGAGTGAAACGGTGCACTTTTCTGTCATTCACCCATTTCAAGGTCATCCTGAATCTGCTCCATCACAACACCAGCCGTCTTTGAGCTTCTCTGTGGAGAAAAATAGAAACAGTTTTTCCCTGTCCACTCTGCTCTCTCTTACATCGATCTCGAGTCCTGCATTGTTCAGATCCCCAGGCCACTACCCCCCCTCTGCACAGCAACACTCAAGAAAGTGGGGTGTAAACTGAGAGGAATAAACATCGAGGTGGAAGAATGAGGTCCTACATCTGTAACTCCTCACGCAGGACTGTCGTTTCTGCATGGAACACGTCCTGTAGTGCCCCCTTGTGGCCATAAGGATCAAAATTCACTCACCTCAGTTAACCGTTTGTCCTGGTCAGGTCACAACAGGCCAGAGTCCATCACAGAATCATTGGGCTAGAAGGGAACACTCTGGACAGGCCAGCAATCCATCACAGGGTGACCAAGCTCTCACTTATACAGTCACACACTATAGGCAAATTACAGCGACCAACCCACCTCAAACATCTCATTGGACTGGGAGGAAACCGGTGCACCCTAAAGAAGGGTTTAAAATAGTAATTCTAAGGTAAGAAACTGCTGAATGAGAAACTTTTGTGACATTTTAACTTTAATTTTTCGTTTTTCTTTGTGCACCCACTGCCCATTACCCACACACACACACACACAAAACCCAAAACCTTTACAAAGTGGTTGGATTTAAAAATAAGTGTTTCAATATTGTCATTAACTATTTCAACATTTTATATAAAGCATTATTATTACTACAAAGGCAATGATTCGAGGCAATTTTGAAGTTTTTATTTTCTCGCCCAAACATGCTTTATCAATTCTAAGCTGTAAAAAACTGTTTAAATAAAAATAAAAATAAAAAAACACTTGGCTTACATCAAAATCTGAAAATTACCATTTTGTGGAGATGTAGGGTCCAAACAGAGCCCACTTCAGTCTTTGATGGTTTGGACTATAACATTTAACCATAAGGTTGCTGGTTCAACATACAGGAACTGAGCAGAAGTTTCACCAGGGAGATATTTAGATATTTGTAAAATTGGATAAAACTGCCTTAATAATAATGTTCAAAAACCAGCGTACTGACTAATGGACAAGCATGTATGGAATATGTGGTCAGCTCCTTCACTGTCTATTTGAGCATGTGACATTCAGCTGGGGGGGGGTGGTAATGACCACATTGATCATGTTTTGCCTCTGGCAGGTCACACTGCCTCCAGATTCACACACACAATCAAAAGGCCATCTTCATCTCTCCTCAGGCCACTGCCCAAGGAGAACATTGTTCTCGCAACCCTCTGCCACGCAGCCAATCTGCAGTGGGTCATTTGCCACCCCCCACCTCTCACAAATTACCCAGGCAATACGAGTGCGTTCCCTCCAGGCTCGCCGAACGTTCATTGCAGTCTGGACACATGTCTGCCGTCTCCACACGTATGCAGGCCGGCAGCACCCGGCTGCAAGCAGCTCCTGGGCAATTGATGCATGTCGCTCATCCTGAGGCCTGAAATAGACCCCTTTCCTGTGATCCGCTTCAAAAATCAGGGGCCTCTTCAAATAAATTATCATCTGTCTGAAAAGTGGCGTCGACTGTAATTTGCTGCAAATATGATTTAAATCAAAAAATTGTATCCAATTTATATTCTATTGCCCTCAAGAAAACCCAGAACAGAGTGAAAAAAAATATATTGTTCTATTAAACACAAACTTTTTGCAAATATCCAGAACACTAACAGGACTTTGACAAAGTAGGAGCCCAGACTAAATGTGACAGCAAACTGCTCCTATAAATTGGAATATCTTACTGTGGACTCATGTCTCCTGCTTGACTGGGACTCAGCACTGCCAATACAACAATAGAACCTCAGATGCCATGGATGGAACCTGCAGCCAAGACGGCAGACATGTACAGTCACTGTCTCTCTAGGATGGAGGAGACCTCATCGACATTTCCCTCATAGTTCTTGACCTACTCCTCACTGCAGTAGATCCAAGATTAGTTATCACATACTGAACAGCATCAAGGAACATGATAAGTGGAGCAACCTTTCATTTTCTGCACAAAAAAAACAAACAGCAGTCTGCTCTTGAATCGATTCTCCTTTGCACCGAAGCATCCATCAAAAAGCTATGTTGCCTGGTGACACTGCCAGATTTTTATCTCAGTGAACAGAGGATGGGGCAACAAGCAAGTGCTGCACCAGTTACCCAGGTGATAAGGTAAGTAGTAACCAAAAGACATTGATTATATGATACCTCTGTTCCCTGTATATGTATCCACCTTGCATCTTTTTTCTGTTTTTCTGCATGATTATCGGTGCCTCCATATCAGGGCTGTGCCACCTGGGGACCCAAGGCACAGGTCCTGGTCGAGGTGGGGCAGAGGTGCTGGGATGCATGAGTGAGCTCAGGAAGACAGCAGCCCCCTTGCCTTGTTAAACTAGGAGCCGCAATCCATCGTGCTAGACAAGCCCTGTGTCGCCATGGCCCAGAATCCATCACACACTCAGGTGGCTTCACAGTATTGATGTGAGGCTTGGTTTGGATGCAGCTAGCAGCTCGCTGGAGTGACAGCGCTGGCTCTGAACAGCAGATTAATGTCTAGCCGACTCCCCGGAACCAACAGGTTCATCAGACTAAGAGCAGCAACAGCATCAGCTGTCAAATCATGTGTGATAGTGTGTGCATGTGTGTGCTATATTGTAGCTGCTCTTAGGTAAATATAGGAAGGACCCTCCCACAGCAGTAGGCAACAGCCACCCAATGCTGGAACCTGACTAGCACATTTCTGTAGCCAACCAACTACACTGGACGTGGATAAAGCTTCCTGTCTCCATGCACTGTAGTTCAGTGACACCCATTGCCCTGGTCTTTCAGCTATAGATAAATCCACACAGGTTCTCTGCATTTACACTAAAATACCCAGGGCAGGGTGGGGGGGCAGCTACTGGCAATTGGAGCCTCAGAGGTGGGTGGTTACTTTTCTTCCTTCGGCTGGGCATTGCTAGCACAACCAGAAGTTCAACACTGTGTCCTGCTAGTGAGGGAAGACGCTGCTGTAATGTGAATTCAAAATGGCCACCTCTGCGATACTGCCTTTATTGGCTGTTGATGGTAACACCCCCAGTAGTGGCAGACCTGACCAATGAGCATCAACCACTTGTTAGACTGTCCAATATAAAGAGGGACATGAAGAGGTAGTCCCACCCACATTCTGACAAGACAAGACACTTTCTTACACAAAGTGTGTTACTTAATCAGGACTGAGAGCCTCAAAAGGCGTTTACTGTCAGGGTTAGACACAGAACTACGGCATACCATATAAGGAAACTTTAACCCCTGAAACTGAGCATGTCATTGAAGAAATTAAAGCGATTCAGTTGAAATAGATATAAAACAACTCCTTAATAAAATTAATTCTCACACAACGTCATCACTGCTTCCACACACACCATGGGTCAGAGAGACTTTTTGCTTCCCTGCCACCCCACCCCCCCCCATGCCACCATCCAGCTGCCTTCTCATCTACTTTCCCATTTACTGCGCTCATGCAGGCCCCCTGGGGACCAACTCCCAGTGACATGGCTCCTCATTGAAAGACAAATGGAGGCAGGTGGAAGCATGCTAGTTAACTGGACATGTGGCTAGAAGATTCTAGGCTCAAACTTCAGGAGGCAAAATCCTGTTTCATCCATCATGGGGCAAGTTTTTGCCCTAGTAAATATGAATTGTTTCAGTAAACATCCAGCTGTGTATGCAATTGCAGGCTGTGCAAATGAACAAACAGATGAGGGGAACGTAGTTTGATGAATGGAATGCAGCAAAGTTGATTGTGGCTTTTCCTGCTGTGTGAGATGAGGTCTGCTGGCAGATGCCGGCAGCGATTCAGGTCTGCTGTCACCTTAGGACCTGGTGGGTGTGTCATGCGTACCTTCCAGAACCTCCACCCCCCACCAATTCTGCAACTGATGAGGGGGAGTCAGTAGGAGCACTGCAATGATGTGGCCTAGTACTGGCTTACATAGAAACCACAGGAAGAATTGATCTCATTACAATAACCAGGAATCATTTCAAAAATCTCTGCCTTTAACTGTGGGATCATCAAAAATTCTTTCACCAAGAATCATTATTGATACACTTATTACTTTACCAAAAAATTCTAAATCATCTTATTCAGTAGCAGTATTCTTGTTCTTGGCCTTTCATATATACAGCCATTAGACTGATGGCCTGGAATTCATCCTCATTTCAGAAACTCTGTATGAAGTTGTATTTGGCATGAGAAAAGGGGGGTGGTGCTTCATGGTGCTGATCTGACCAGGCGCAACCAAGCTCAGCAAGACTCACATGGGCTCCTGTGGCTTCCTGGGGATTGGGAGCCGGCTCCAGCCCAATGGTGATTTATGGCACGTAGAGTTGGGCACCAGAGCAGAAGTCGTCTTGCAAGAAGATGAATATTTGGCCCAAGCACAGGAGACAGTGTGATTACAGTGCCGACGAGCCTTTCATCTTCATTCCGTGGCCTTTCTCTTGTCATATCGATGGGAAATACCAGCCATCAGTAATAGCAGAACAGAATCCTCCCTCAAACAGAATGGTTTGTTGGTCCTTTGCAAGTGTTCCCCCAAGATCCTTGGTCGATTCCAAAACATCTGAGCAAGGCCTTCAGTGCATTTTTACAGCTCAATTCCTGTCCTCTTTCAGCAACATGGCCATGTGAGAGGCACTTTGGGAGACATTCACAGAATATAGCCATTCCAGCAAAGCTGAATCCCACACATAGGGGAAAAAAACACACACGCAACCACAGACAACTTGTGCCAGCCTCTGAGTAACGCCAGCATGCTGGGAAAGCTCAGCTTTGCTCACTGCAGACTAATCACTGGCGTGCCCTGCGGCAGGTACACCCCCCACAGCAATAAATCCAGGCCTGCCTTCAAGCTGTGCCCATACACCCCAAGCGGCTGAGATTGGCTGAACCTAGGTACAGTACACCTGGGGGGTGTCTGTGGAATCATCACGAACTACGCGGGTGCTTCTTCTTCAGGTCAACGTCTAACCGGGGTCCCCTACAGCTGTTGGTCCAGGCAGTGGAATAAAGAGAAACACCCGAGCACATTAATAAAGGTCAGTATGTACGATTTTTGTCTAGAACAGATAACAATAATAGATGGTTACAGTGGTAGCTTTCATTTTTGGGCCTTCTAGATTAAAATAATTACATTTACATGACAAACTCCAGCCAACTAACATCTAGTTTGACTGCTCTTTCCAGAGCGACCTGTGATACACTACACAATCTGTTGGTGCTGAGAACCATGCGTTTACTGTAATTCACTGAGTTTAAATTGGACCTTGTGAGAGTCTAAACCAGCCGTTCATCTTTTAAATTCAAAATCAATGAAAGCAGAAGTTTAACTACTTCAACTAGTGGTGAAAACATTAGGTCTGTTATGGAGCTGCAGGCAACATTATTAAATATTCTCCAGTCATACAGAAGAACCAATGATGAAGTACATTTAAAAAGCTAGATACTGGTTTTCCTTCACTTATAATGTAATCCACATACAATGGACTCACATTTAGGACACTCAAAAATAAATATTTTTAAAACTGAAGTAGATGAAAACTGCCCCCCCAAAAAAAACTTCTTAATGAATTCCAGGAAGCAAATCAGCATCTTACAACTCATTGACACATTTACATAAACATGTAATATACAGTATTCTGGACCTGTACAGGACATGTACTACATCGCAGCATAATGACAGTCTGCTGACAGCCGTACAAAACCATACACAGCACCGCAACACAACCAAACCCTTATAGTTTACGCCGTATGTGGAAAATGTTATGAAAATGCATTGAAACATTGCACATGTACACCTGCACTGCATGCGTGACATCATAGCATAATGACAAAATACACGAAACACTGCATCTCACAATGAGAGTTGTTTTCACAGTTATATTACACAGACGCATATGTAGCAGGTTAATTTGTCTTCCCTTTATTGTGCATCTCACAGAGCTGAACTCACACCAAAAATTTCCCACGACCATCTCTGTATCCCCCGTAGAATCATCTCTGCCTGACCGGCGCCAGCTTCCCCACTGACAAATGACCAACCGGCTCACCGACGGAACAGTTGCAGCAGATCACATCACCATTACGTCTCACTGTCATACGCCACACAATACTGAAGTACTTAAAAATGTGATGAATATGCTGTCATTTTTAAAAAGAAACTTTGGTAAAGAAAACAGGAGTGATAATAATTCTTTGGATAATACACTACTGTAAAAAACAGAAATAAAACAAAATGGGTCAAAAGCATCAATAAATTTTTGAAAGTTGAACATTCTGTTCAGGTCATAACATCACAACTCAAAGGTCTGCATTTTTAAAAAATAAATAATTTTTTCAATTCTTACAGCTTAGTTAGCAATTGGTTAAATAAATATTTAAGTACAAAACATACATTTGTCAGCTCAGATTGTGATTTAAACTAAATATTAAAAAATATCCATCTTGTTCTGATTAATTAACACTAGAAAAACAAGGTTCATATTTATATATTTTGATAGACTCGTACACCAGTGAGGAAGGGGGGGGGGTGAGTATCTTGGATGTGGGAAAATGTACCTGAGAGATGTATACATATACAATTTTACAGAATAGGGTGAGTACTTATTTTAAAGTGACATTAAAACAAAAAGACGATAAAGCCCTTTTTGTTTCCTATAGATTTATTTTTTAAAAATTATAGCTTGCCTGTCAAACAGTACCTTAAATGATTTTATTTTAAGCCCCGAATCCATCTTTGTGTCATGGTCCCCTTATAATAACAACAATGCTGGGTTAAAAATGGAGGTTTTGTGAGAAAGAGCCAGAATGACACTCCATTTGCTCATTCATGTCAACCACAGTTTTAAAAGCTGAACTATGAGCTTGTTATCTGCAGCTTGGCCCTTTGTGGAGGTCAGCTGACCTATCAGATGTACACATGGCAGAACACACGGTTTGGGAAAATGCACACCTCACATGTGCACAGTGTTGTGCTTCAAATTAAAGAACGTTTCCTCAAACATACAAAATAATAATTTAAAGCTGACCTGATGCAACTAGTACAGTACAAGCCCTGATTTACACACAATTTTATCCTGAAAACACTGCACATCGAAACTGTACACCAGGAGATTATTTTATATCATTTTAAATGGGAAAAAGAAATGTGTAACCAGAGCACCAGAAAATCCCCAAACCTGCTTTCCTAAACATCAGTAAAACACTGTAAAAACACCTTGTAGCATCGCAGCACATCCTACACAGCAGAGCTATTACAGCAGAGCATCACGCAGTTGCACCAGAAAAATTTATGAATAAGTGAACAACTTAAAATAGACAATTTACTGTAATGAGCAGTTGGTATACTCATCTCAGGTATTACATTTTTTGGTGGGCAACTCACCTCCTTCAGTTCTTAATCATTACAAAGGTACCTTCTTTTCAATTTTTCTTACAAGCTTTTCTACATTTTTGCCCCCATTTTGTTGCATTAAAGTTCATTTATGAGATTACAACAGAGAAACTGCACAAACGCACAGAAATAAAGAGAACATGATATGAAACTAACATTATTAACAAAGTATGTTCCTTACAGGTTGCCGTAGTAAGTTGAAAGGGAGGATAGAACATGAATAAGCTTCTTGTGCAGTGTACAAACTTACAACTGCTACAGCAGGATGTCTACTGTGCAAACCGGGAGCTGGTATGAAACAATTAGCTGTGTTATAGCAAAATTGTGTATTAGGGGGCTGCATATACCACGGTTTACTTGGATATGCAATATAAAATTACTGACAAATTATCAGACTTATGATAGATATTAAGATCTTGCCTTAGAAGAAGAGAGAACAGAAATATTTTCAGGAAGAGGTAGCAAGAAGGAGAGCAGTAGAGCAGGAAAGATTTTTCAGCAGCTAAAGGGTATACAGGAAAATGGTACTTTTCCTGTCTGCAGGCACCGGGCTCAGGTTCCACAGTCCAAGTAGGGCCCTTTATCAGCTTTGGGAGCTTTCAGCATGTTCCCCAACTAGTTCCTGGACCACCAGAAAGGGCCATGTGTGAAAGAACACAGAGTTGGCTTTTCATGAGCAGCCTGAGGGAGTTTGAATAGATTTTCACCATCACCCTCTACAACAGCCCCTGCAGCAGTTTGGGTCAGAGAGCAGAGATCCGGCATTAACGCTTGGGGAAGGAGGGAGTGTGTGGAGTACTGTTCAACAATGCCCAAATGAGACCTTAGGAAGGCAATGTCAATACACAGGGTGTACTAAGCTGTTGAGCGGCTCAGACCCTACTGTTTGCAAAGAGACATGTAGGTTTCAGCCCATCCCTACAGTTCCTCCCCTCTCCACATTTTGGCCTCAGCCACCACTCAACCTTTTTTGCTATTTCTTTAATATAGTGTCCCCCCTCCGATGGCCGAAGTCGTCATCTACAGAAATCTATGTTGTTCCGGTATGGATGGATGGAGGCAGAGAACAGAATCCAGCCCTTGTCACTCAGCCGCCCACAAATCTCTGCTGCTTTTGAGGCTATAATTATGAGATGAACACCTGACAAGCGAGGGTCAGGAGGTGGATTTGATGGGAAGCGCAGTGCCTCCGCAGTGCTGGGAGCACCAGCCTGTTTGTTGATGAGCGCAGAGGGATGAGCAGGGTGAGTGACGCATCCCTCCCCTGCGCTTGTGACTTGCCTTTGTAAGCACTATAAATATGAGTCGGATTAAACATGGGAGTGCAAATGGCAAACCTAAAATGTCAGACTGCGGGGGCGATAATTTATTGAGCTGCAATTTGTTGGCATTCGCCTACCGTGCAAATGGTTCATCTTTGTTTGTCTACAGTAATTTATTTTCATATTGGTGATATGACAAAGACATACGCCAGTGACAACTGCCAGTGAATTTAAATGGGTCATAAAAATTCCAAATGATCCAAAGAAAGAAATATTAGGTGTGAAACAAACGTGAAATCTGTTGGTAATTTCTGTCTTTTAATACAAGCTTGGTGTCTTACCATTATTTGCTTCCTTTGGTGCTTTTTTAATAAACATCTGTTGTTCCCAGCAAGGACTTTTTAAACCCAAATTAATTTTCCTGACAAAGAAATTTTACCATACATTCCTTTGTCTTACACCTTCTACTTTATCCTTATCCTCTTTCCCATCTGCAGAACACCCCCCCCCCACTCCATAAAAGCAAACTTAGGCTTGTTTTTCCTGCCAGACTAGAAACCACAAATATCCAAAACTGCCCTGCTGAACCCCAACTCCCACATCCAGGCTAGGAACTTCTCTCAGAGGGAGGCAGTTTAATGAAGACTGAGCTTCCAGATGGTGTGAGAGGTACCATTATAGGTGGCCCTGTCTGTCCAGTATACTCTGGTGTCAAACAATACAGGACACTAGAATATGGAAGTTTTCCCCATGAACTACCCCAACATATCAGATCTCACTAAGATCAGTCCAGATGGCTGAACGGCTGCCACGGTGACAACTTGGCCCTCTGAGCAGTTGCCTTGCAAATCAAGCAGGACACGGATAAGGCAGAGATTTAGGCTTCGGATGCTCTTCTGTCCGAACCAGAAGGGGGGGGGGGGGGGGCACGGGAC